>ML136768.1:0-41921 GCA_003999625.1 Oryzias javanicus
TGGTTGGTTTACGAGAAATTGATACAATTGAGAAGCACTGGGTTAGAATGGGCAGCGCCTCTGTGCTGCAATGACGCTTCCCACCTTATTTAAAAAATGTAACTAAAGAACTTTTTTACAATCAAAAAATACAGACTAATTTAACTTACCTTTGGATACTAATTCTTGAATTTTATGTATGCATGTGTATATACTTTTTTTGAATTTATTTCTGTGTACTTACGACGTGTACGTTGCTGGTTTTTTAAGGTGTTTTAATGTTTTAATGTATACTTATTTTGTTTTATCTTACTTTGTTTTACTGTTATGTTACTGTGGAAAGCACTTCGAGATGCTTGGAAGTAGGAGAAGTGCTATATAAATAAAGTTGAATTTGAATTAGTGTGCCGCGGGATTTTTTTCATTGAAAAAGTGTACCTTGGCTCAAAAAAGGTTGAAAAACAGTGGACTAGAGGATGGACTATAATAAATGTAACTGAATCTAAATGATGTTCCTATTCTTCCCTTAACCTAAATTGTGACTCTGGGAGCTTTGATTGAGAATTTCATTGTGTCTCGATGTATATTGATTAATACATAGCACATAAAAACCTTGAATTGAACCTCAGCATAATGTTTATATAATTATGTAAGACTTTAGACTGCCAAAAAAAACTGCTCTGCCCCAATTCACTCATGTGAAATAGTTCTCTACTTAACTCCAACATGAGAAATTTTTATTTTTTCAGGTCTCTGGAAATACTGCCCACCCAGAATTCCAGCAAGGTGGCAATTCATCCGTGAGTGTTGTTTAAAATAAACTTTATAAACCCGACAATACACATTACTTGTTGTTACTTATTAATTATTGAATATAAAATTTGGTAACATGAAGTGTTGGGAAAATTTAGAATTTTGCTTTCATTTTACAAATTTAAAAAATTTACCGGAGCACTGTGATTCCTGTTCTTACATTTTTTTCCTGTTTCATTCTAAAATTAATATTTTCTCTCTTCAGATCAGGCATCAAATATCCAAAGAAGAGCTAGAAAATGTTTTGTCACTGAGAACCACCTTCACAGAAGCAGCATCAATTCTCTCTGTCTCAAGGACAACATTCTACAAATTACTTAAAGACTACAACATCCCAGCTTCAAAATATGTCTGCATTAGTGACGAACAGTTGGATCTTACAGTGTCCCAAATAAAAACAGAACATCCAAATATTGGCGAAGTGATGCTTATGGGACATCTCCGTGCTAGAGACATTGTGGTTCAAAGAAGACGTCTAAGAGAATCGTTACACAGAGTTGATCCAACTGGTATCCAGTTAAGAAGAAGAAGATCCATTGTTCGACGAGTTTACTCTGTGCCACATCCCAATTTCATATGGCATATAGATGGAAATCATAAGCTTATTCGATGGAAGCTTGTCATACATGGAGCCATAGATGGATACAGCAGGATGCTAATGTTCCTCAAATGCTCCAATAACAATCGGGCTGAAACTGTGAAAGACCTCTTCAATGTTGCAGTTGGACAGTTTGGTCGACCACTTCATATCAGGACTGACCATGGAAGAGAAAACGTCAAAATCTGGGAAGACATGCAAGCAACCAGGGGTGAAAGTTCCGTTTTAACTGGAAGTTCAGTGCACAACCAGAGAATTGAGCGTTTTAACAGAGACTTGAACAACAACTGCTGCCAAGTTTATGCACCAATATTCTATGGACTGGAGTCCTTAGGTTGTCTTAATTTGGAAAATCCAACAGATTTGTTTTGTCTTCACTATGTGTATCTACCCAGGATCAACCGCACCTTGGAAGAATTCAAGACAGCATACAACAACCACTCCATTTCAACTGAAGGAAACAGAACTCCAGTTCAGCTCTTCTCTTTGAACAGTTTTTGGCTCAATGAACACCACCTTCAGCAGTCAGCCAGCGATACCGTCTCGGGAAACTCTCAAAGTGAATTTGTTCCCTTGAATTACAGAGATATGCAAGAACTTTCAGCAAACGTCAACCCGCTTGAAAATGACAACGACAATGGAAAATCATTGTTTCAGAGAACCCAGCAGTTTATTTTATATAAACTTGTGAATATGGACTGATGAGTCATACAACTGACTAACAGAACAGCAGAAAACTGGCATTTATGAACGTGCTACATAAGTTGTAACCATATTAAAGTGAAAAAACAAATAAAAAAACAGACTGCATTTGCTGAAGTTATGTGCCATTTGTGTTCAAATTGTGCTAAATAAAGAGCCATTCATAAGTGCAACAAGTAGGCAGTAGCTAAACTCATCATCATCTGCTGTTGTTTTAGCATTCACAAAAAGCTTCAGTTCATTTCCACATGTGTGTGCAATGGGAATGGTTTTGTCCTCTTCATGTACGAAACTTAATTTAGGGAGGGGGTGAAAGCCAACACCAGGGATTCGACTACTCCCTGTTGCAAATGCCAGCACGTGTCCAGGACTCAACACATCCACAAACTTTTCTTCCTCTTCAGTCAGCATCTTGTCTGAAAATGTGTCTCCCAGCTCCTTCTCTGAAAAAAGAAAAAAAACAGTGATAATTTGAGATTTTATTTAAATTGATACCATCATTGGGTTAATCCAGGGGCGTCAAACTTTATTTTTTAGATGAGCCAATATCCAAAACACACTTTAGGTTGTAGGTCAATCTGTACAAATGTTAATTGAACATATTAAAACTAAACTTATAATTTTCAAGCTTTTTTTAAAATAAATATCAGTCAACACAGACAGGAATATGGTATGGAATAAATTAACTAGAGCCTTAAATAACTTGTAATTTGCTCCCCATAAAAACACATCTGTCAAAATTATACCAATTTGAAAAATGAATTACGCTGCACAAAAAAACTTGGAAACAAATACAACTAAAAAAATTCAGATTTTGAGATTCAGATTACTCTTGAGTCATTTTCTCAGATGGATGCCTGGCGTTTTTTTTTTTTTTTTTTTATGTTCTGTGCAACAAGTTAGTTTGTTTGATGTGAGGTCCGGTGTTGTAGCGACTAATCAAAAATCCAAAGTTGCTGAGAGACTGACGCTGGGTCCAGTTATTATGTGACGGGCTTAACAAGAAAGGACTTGAATCGGGTCATGATTTGAGCCTTTTATTTTAATGACAAAAAGATAATTTGAACAACTTAGAATGGTTCTGGTTTATTGTGAGAAAAAGTAAAATGCACAAAAATGCAAAATAAAGGCGACAACTAAAGCGGTCAACAAAAAATGTGGCAACCCAGCTCACCCTCTCCCTTCTACCTTACAGGTGCAAAATCAACAGGTGAGTTATAACAACAAAAAATGTCTCCACCTACAAACATGTGATGCACCAGGTGATAACCTGCTCAATATGGCTTCAAACAATAATATAATAAATCAAAACAATATTCATTCATTTTTACATAAAAAAACAGTTTGATTCATGGCTACTACAGGTGTTGTGGAGATTCTCTGGATAGACTGCAGAAGCTCAGAGACAACTCGTGTGCCGTTTTGCCCATTTTAATCCCTAATTAGAGCGGCTCACACAAGTGCTACCAAACATGCCCAAGGTTGATGACTCATGTACCGGACTATTGGCTGCATGTCCAATTTTGAAAAAAGTTTAGGATTTAAAGTGCGCCTTATAGTGCAAAAAATATGATACATGGACGGTGATGTATATAATGTCTACAATGTATATAAAAAAAAATAAAGCATTATATTGTTGGCATCTGCCGAGTAAACAGAGCGCCCACAAGTTACCCAGTTTACATAGGATCCTGGAATTGAGGCTGTGCTTACCCCTTTTCACGTTACAATCTGTGCTGCAATTTTAAATGAAGCACTTAAAATACATTGATTTTTCTGATAAAATATTTTTTTCCATACAAATTTTAAATCAATACCGCCAAAGTCCTACTAGGTAACATTAGCGTACTGCAATGCAGCTGATGCACTGAATTATGGGGCCTATGGTTAATTTGTTACCTACATTAAATTGCCTTCAGGCATTGACTTTGACACGAGAGCTATGTGTCTAACTAATTAGCTCAATATTTTCATTGTATTGTGTCATCAAATTAGGTTCACGATTGTCATTAAATTTTATCAGTAGAAAATAAGTAACAAAATATATATACATGTATATATTTATTATCATCTCCTGCATATTTTCTTTCTTCCCAATGTAACCCACAACAGAAATACTTACTTTCAATGCAGTGCAGGAATTCCCTGAATTTCACCACCATTAATTCTTCCTTGATTCTTCTGTTGCTACCCAGTACAGAGTAGCTGGGCTTGAGAAGACCAGCGACACAATCAGCTGTAAGGGTTGTGTCTTCTTTTGGCATGTCCAACAGCACACGCATGCTGGGCTTCTCCCTCAGAAGTGACAAAAACTGCAGAAAAAAAGTGTAAAGTTTATTCTATGTCTTTGTCGAATACAGAGATGATTATGTTTTGTTCTTACTCCATAGTAGGCCAATCCATCAATTAGCTGATCAAGACAGCTTTGCCGGGTCAATATGCCATGGTACAGTGCAGCATTCCTTACAAATACTTCTCTGTTATCCATGGTGACAGTGAGAGGAAGACCCTCTACTTCAAAACGCCACGAACCACAACTGTTGATTGCATTCTCCAACTCTTCTTGTGTTGTTGCTTCTTTAATCTAAAAAAAAAAAAAAAGGAATTGAATATTGTTACACTTACTCCTTTCAAGCCTCTAAGTATAATCAAATAATACGAGCTGAAAGTCACTCTGTTTATTGTATATTTTGTGTTGGGTTGTCCAAGTATAAAGAAACTGTCCATGGATTACAAGGTCAAGAAATGCCAGAGTCAAAATGGTCTCAAAACAATCAAGACTACACCATTTTTTATATCTGTCAATTTTATAAGATTAATTTCATTTTTCTACATTTTACTGAAAATAAATTTGGCATGTTAAGTGTGTTAAGATAAAAATTTATGTAATTAACAGCTGCATCAAATGTAGTGTAATTTAATAAGCCAAAATCAGCATCATACTGAATGACCATAAGCCAATAGAAATCATTTATCTTCACCCATACTTAATTAGTGATCCTTTATTTTATTTACCCCAATTTTCTTTTGAGTTGGATCATCCTTTACATGTAAATGTAAGTTTAATTAAGAGTTAATGTAGTCGGTGTTGGTGTAAAAAGCTGTTTTATTCATCCTGACTTCATATTTGTTTTTTCACAGTTAAATGTTTAAAATTAAACAATTTTAAATCTTATTTAAAAAAAACAAACAAAAAAAAATTTTTTTTTTTAAATCAATGGTGAAAAACAATCCAGAAAAACATTGCCGACCCTGTGCGACGATGTGATTATTACCCCCCTATAAAAATGTAAATCACTGGTTCATCACATCCAAATTACATTTTCATCTACACTAGTTCAAAACAAAGACATCACTTAAATGTGGGAAGTCAACTAACTTGCATAGCAAATTTTGAGCAACAATGAAATTTGTCATTGGAGGAATCCCTCATCAGTATAAAGATGGTGTCGTCTGGACCCCAAACATAGCGGACCAATAGTGAAAAAGGGGAACAGTGGTGAACCAGGGGTGGATAACAAATCAAAATGATCCCAATGTCTCTACCAAGTTATAAAAGACTACAACATCCAAAGACCCTCAGCACTCTATATTTTCAGCTAAAGTAAGAGATAATAATGTGACCGTATAAGAAGGCAAGGTAAATATTGCCTGAAAGTAAGCATTCCAAGATGAAAACAACTGCTGAGCAAAAAAGAAAACTAAATCTCATCTCATTTAGTCAATAAATTGCCTTTGTGATCATTAGGACATTTTATGAAAATCCTCTGTAGGCTGATGAGACACAAGCAGAACTTTATGGAAAGTGTGTTGTGTTCTGTGGTTAAAAATATAAAAACATAATGCCTACACTTAAATACTATAATGTAGTGGTTGTGTGATCATACAATATTAACATTTTGTTTGATTATTTTAATCATTCAAGTGTGACTAAAATGCCAATAAATCTTTTTTTTTTTTTAAACCACTACTGTATTTTTAACAGAAGTTTGACAGAAAATACACTATAGTTGTTATCAAAATAGCCCAAATCTTTGTATAGCAAAGGCCACTGTGAGGCACAGGGAAAAGGTGACATCTGTAATACCTTTGTAAGATTCTCCCTCAGTTCAGGATCACCTATGTCATCTGGGTTAACATCCACTTGAAGAATGTTGCCAGACACAATGTAATCCACAACGTGTGGTGACAGAAAGGAAGGAGGTTCACCTCCTTGCACAATAATTGTGGACATCATTTGACCAATGGTTCGATAAACACCACTCTGAAGGTACTGAATGTTTAGCCTTGGAGAGAATCCATGTGGAGTACCTGAAAGACATACATTTAAAAGTCAACTGTGAATAATTACCTTTAAAGCACCTTTTACAAAAAAAAAAAAGAAAAAAAAAAAACCATTTGGAGCAAAGTGATAGGTAGAGCCCAGCTGAAAAGAGCCAGGACTGCTGAACTGTTACAATCAGATGAGGCAATTTCCCTTTTCTCTTAAGTGAATACAAGTTTCATATAAATTTGATGGATTTAAATTAAGAAGTCAAACTAATGATATACTGTATTTTCACGACTATGGGGCGCACTGGGTTACAGGGCGCAGTTTAAGTTACTGGTACTTTTTTTGTATTTAACAAATACATAGGGTGCACTTGACCATAGGGCGCGGGCATGGTAAAACTAGGGTTGGTCACTGAAGTTTGATTCCAAGCGAAAACAGTTTTGATTTACGCGGCTCTACCAAAACCAAAAGAAGCTGCTGCAAACAGTGCAGCATATCATTGAAGGTCTATTGGTCTTTGGACATGTCAATCATTTCTACTTTCTTCAGTTCTGTTAAGTTTTGGCCAATCCCTTCACTTTTCCTTCCATAGTGGGCGGGCTCATATAAAGCATCTATTGAGGCGAGCATGAGAGAGCACGTGGCTCGTAGCGCTTGAAAGTCTGACTTCATTTCACATCAGATCACATAGTTTGACAGGTGCTGCATTGCATCAGCCAATCAGGAACTCAACTTTTGCGCCTTATGGTCTTGAAAATATGGTAGTCACGTTATGCTGAGTAAAGTGATGTAAACCTTTCATTTGTTGATAAGTTAATAAGTTGATTATGGTTTTCAGTTTTATGAAACCCCAAATTTAGAATCTCAAAGCTTTTATTGTGTGGAAAGTGTCATGTTCTTGGCCGAAAGGGTCTGACAATAACCAGCCACCTAGTCCAAAACACAGCAAAGGGTTCTTGTTATTGAAGAGGTAATTCTGTTAATAATTTTGGAATGTGGTTATCCTAGCAGGAAGGGATAGTGCTAAATTGAAAAAGTTGATCTGCTGTGACAACCTCTAAGGCCAAAACTAAATATACATATATATTTTTTTTTCAACAGGGAAGAATTATTTCTGCTTGTAGCCCAACACAATTACCTTCAAAGGCCCCACTATCTTGGTAGATGGCTTTGCCAAGCAAACGGAAAAACTCCCTTCTGGGACCCCCAAGATCAGCTGCATCTTCAGCCTCATGCTCATCGCTGGCAAATGTCACGTAGAGCATGTCAGAGCTCTCTGCAAACCTGGATCTTTTGAACTTATGGAATGCTGTTGACCAGACGTTGGCTCGACTAATTTGGATTGACCGTGTTCCTGGCGTTATGACTCTTTCACTATGTGCCTTGAGAAGACCAGAAATTTCTTCCCTGCTCAGATTGTCACAAGACCTACATTGAAAATATAAAAACAAAAATGTAATTTTTAACCAACTACACAGCATCACACAAGAACAAAATTAAATTACACTTTCACTCAGCTCACTAAACCATCCAGCCCCCTGACACAAAAGTAGAATAAATGGTTTAATCAAAGTTAACCACAAGAACCTTAAGCAATTCTTGTTTTATCCATTAAGAACTAAACAATTCAAAAACAAGCTTACCTGAGGATAGAAACAGCACTGGGTCCATCAGATTCTTCTGAGAGGCTACGCTGAATTGCTTCTTCTAAAGCTTCATCTTCTTCTAGATGAACAGGCCTAATGATATAATTTAGATCACTATTAGTAAAAATTAAACTTTGAATAATATGCCTATTGTTAAACGCAGCTTCCAATGAAATAAATGTGTAGGAAATTCAGCACTCACACAGGGCAAATACATACATTAAAAAGAAGCATTTTCAACAGAGTTAGATCTTACACAAATTCTGCAAGGTTATACTGAAACAAATGTCTCCTGTCTTCTGGCTGTCCCTCATCTGAACCCTCGTGAGAGATGATGTCCTCAAGTCTGGTCTCACTTTCCCTCTGTGAAGTAGAACCTGCTCCATATATATGCACAGAAGAAAAGAAAAAAAAGAGCATGAATATTTATGTCTGTAATCTGAACCCAATGCGTTTAAGATTCTGAATGCTATCAGTTAAAAAATCCTCTTTTTCAACATAAATCATTTATTTGGGAATTGATTTTAATTGTTACCATCTTCACAGGTGAATGTTTGCCATTTTAGATTTGTGTGGTGATACACTTTACAAAGCTGTACAGTAAAACTTTGCATTACACTTCATAAGGTGAACATTTCAATGTGGGCCCCATACCTTTGGCCTGAATTGGTGGGCCCCAGATGGGTTTGTCTGCAGGTTTCCATGATGGCTCCATCTGAGTTTGCCCACACTGGCTTGAGTGGGCAGCTTGTTAGCTCGCTATGCTGCCCAATGGATAGCTTGTTAGCGTAGGGACCAAGACTACTGAGTCCCCACCTAAGCCAGTGTGAGCAAACACAGTTGGGGCCACCATGGAAACCACGGACAAACTCACCTTGGGCCCACCAAAGGTAAACCAGATTGGGCCCACATTTTAATGTTTGCTTGGTATTTCTAGTTCCTCTACTTTTAGATTTAATGCAAAGTACAAATAATACAAAATCTATACCAACACCATATTTATTGTGTGTTCAAAATAAAAACAACTACAGTGTTGCTCAGTCTCAACCTACTTGTAGTTGTCTGCACTACTATTTCCTGTGGTTGGCCATGTTCACTTCCAGAGAGAAAGTCTTCCCTTTCCTGGAGCTGAATATCACCTTCATCTGAGCTCCGAGTCACTCTCCTAGCTGTGGAGAATGTTTTAAAATTAGTGTTCTACAGGACAATTTAAAAGTCTACAGAAACTCCCCAAATATTTATGAAAAGTTTTATTAATGTCTAAAAAAAAACTTAAATGACAGATTCCAATATCTACATTATTATCACATATCTAACCCTTTTAAACATATTCTATACTTTGAAATATAAATGCATGGAGTAAAGACGCATTGTTTTAAAGACAAGAGTTTAGCTCATAAAAGCCCACGATGATGTCAGTGCTTCTCTATTCTCTTACATCCCCCTATGAAGAGCTTACCCTTTCGCACTCCCCTACAACTTTCAAATATAACTTGTATCATTAGCCAATTTACTAAAGTTGCAAATATATCACTTCATAACACTGTACTTTTACTATCATAAAAACATAGAAAAACTTCTAAATGATCAGTCCTAACTTAAGGTTTTTTAAGAATAAAATACAAAAAATAAACATATCTGCCTGAACAAATAAATTGTAATCTCTTCATACATTAGAAGATTTTTGATTGACAAAACGAACTACTTGATGCGTAGTAGCATTGTATTTAGCACATATATTAGGTAGATGCCAAATTAACCTAAGAAAAACCTAAATTAGCCAAAGTACCTATCATGTAGTAGTAATGCTAGCTAATCCCCAAAATAGCCTAAAAAAATAATTAAATGTCACAATAGTCAAAAAAGCTATCAGAATGCTAATATAACCGAAACTACAAAATAGCTCAAAAACCCAAGTATATGCCAGAATATATCATCATTTTAAATATCAGATTAATCCCAAATTAGTTTATAATATTTTTTTCTGCCCCCAATAAAATGATTTAAGTGTAAAAAATGAAGAAAAAGGATTCTCATTAATGGTATTGCAAAATATGTCATGTTAGAAGTCCAAGTTAAGTTAAAAATGAGTATAATGTCAGCAGCAATTTTCCTGTATGTTATTTTGGTGGGAAACTAGCTGGAAGTTCAGTTTTCTTGGAGAAGTGCCTGTAATGTTCAACTAACAAATCCTTGTTTTACAAAGACGGACTGACAAAGGGGATATGGTCTGCCCTGCATTTACTGGATTATTCTGGAGATATTTTGACGTTTCAAGACTTTTACTCCAAATTTAAGTTATTGAATCCGAAACAATATGATGCAGTGATCAAAGCCGGATCAGACGTTGATCCAACCATCTCAGAATGTATTCTTGAACAAAGTTCAATTGCAATTTCTTTCTCTTCTATTAAACCAACAGTTATGTTAAACCGACAGTTCTCCAACTCTTGGGTCTTTCATGATTATGTGATTCCGCAACTAATCCTGACAGGGTTACTTTAAACTTTTTAGATTCATCTAATATTTTAGCAGCTACTAGTATCATGGCTGTTTAGGCATCTACCGAAGTTTCTGAGCTGTTATATTGACATTATGCTAACTTATTGGACTATAATTGGCATTTACTAAAGTTTGTTTATGCTGTTTATGGATTTTAGAAACTATTTTAGCCTTATCCTAGCTGTTTTAGCTAATTTAAGATTTTTTCAGTTTTTTAGACTATTTTGGTAAATATTTCAGCTGGGGTAAATGAGACTGCCAGTTCTTCAGCCAATTTGGCATTAAGATAGTATTTCAACTTGCTATCACCTTCAGCATTTTAAGATACTAGCTTCAGTGTTTTTAGCTATTAACTTCAGCATTTTTAGCTATCAATTTCAGTATCTTTAGCATTCAGCTCTGGCATCTTCAGTGTCGAAACTCAGCTTAAAGCATTCACACTAGGATTATTGTAGGTAATGCTATATATCTAGCTTCTAATGTCTTTCTTCTTTACATTTTGGGTTGATGTTGTCTCTTGTCACACCTGGCGCGTTCTCAGTCTCTACCCACTTGACTCAAGCACTGCTACGTGTAAACCTCCCTCTTCACCCCAGCGTGCTCAACACAAACGAAAGGAGCAAGTAAATATATGATAAAGAGTTTGTCTTGTTCTTTCAGTGAGTTTCTTTTCATCCCTGTTAAATATTTTTCCATCACAATTCTTGAGTCTTCACTTTTCCCCTCCCCGTCTGTGGATATCACGGTTGCTTTTCAAATCAAAACAACTGTGAAACACTGCTTTAGTGGAACAGAACACTATCAAATGGGTAGTGGACCACTTGGTTTGTGGGTTATTCCACATAATTTTATTTTTTAGAAAAAAAAATGTGGTCTTAATAGGTTAAAGTAAATCTAGAGTTTTAAGAGCATATGTATCCATAAGAAGTTTGGCTTATGAAGACATATTAAGACTGACCTCGTCTTCTCCTCCGAGCTGGAATTTCGAAGTCGCTATCAGAGAGTTCCACTTGTTCATCCTACAAAAAAAATGCCAACCAACATGTTAAGACACCTCAGAGAAGTGTGATAAATACAGAACTAGATAAAACTAACTACTTACCATTGTAGGTTTCTCCATTCCTGCCATTATGTACAGACAGGTACTGGAACAGATTGAAGCAACCTCATTCCCCCCCCAAGTGAAATTTGAAGACACATTGGGCTTCATCAGCTTTTTGCTTCCCCTAAGGGTGCTCAGATATTCAAAGGGAAATGTTTGTTCCACAGGTAAGCCAAAGGTTCTCCTGAATATGGCTGTTATTTCTTCCTTAAATTGGGCTTCACACCAGTCAGAAGTGAAGGAGATCTTCCCTACTAAACCATTTTCAGCCAAGTTGGCTCTCGAATCTCCCCTCGGAATCCTGATCACGGAAGCAGTACACAAGGGCAAGCACACAATGTCCCTTGTGTACTGCTTACAGGGTTTACGCTTCCGTAAAATATTTGTCCCATGTGGTCGACTTGAAGGGACAGATGGAAGAGGGATCTGCAAGAAATTAAAACACACGCTCAATGGCACTGTTCACCATACGATTGAGATGTTATTTACATTTTTAAGGCACACTCAACACAGTGAGACTATTAAATGAAAATAAAAGAATAAAAAATGAGGTTTTTATCACTACCAGCACGACCCTCCACAACCCAAAAAAAACACAGATGTTTATCCTGTTTGGCCCGAAAACTAAGGCATGTTTTGGCCCCCTGTGCGACTGAGTTTAGCACCCCTGGTCTACGCCATTCAAAAAAGCTTTAGGATATTTAGAGAATTACCGTCAAGTGTTTCACAAAATATTGGGTTGGGAAGCAATTTTTCGTGTGAGATAAACAGGTCGTTTTGGGGCTGACTATGTAATTGTTTTGATTTGTACATTGTACCGAATGTATGTAAATAATATCCCTAATTTATTGTGAATAGTTACTTTTAACTTCTTATCAGACCACAGGTCAAGAGATGGGAGGCTTAAAAAATTATTTATTAATAAAATAATGATATAAATAAATATGAGCTCTGGTATTGCTAATAAATTGATAAATGAGCAGATGTTTTTTATGTCCTTTGTTACCGCCATAGCAACATAAAAGCGTTCCATTGCCACTATGTAGTTGAGACACCTGAAAGAATGTACGTTAAAAAGACTACGTCTTGAACACAAAGAAGTAAATAATGTTGAAAACAACTGTCTAATTGTCACTAGAACAGTGCTCAAAACACAGCCCAAGTGTTTATACATCCTAAAATATGTTAAATTCCCTCCCAAAACCCAGGTGATGTCCTCCATATTTTGTTCTTGCCACTAAGAAGCTTGCCCTGTGAATAAACGTGACTAGTTTATGAGGCAGAAATCACAGGAATATTATTTTGTTGGTTTAGAATCTGTGTTTTGAGATCACTTATTCTTGTCTCCTACACCGGAAGAAATCAAATAATAAAAAATAATAAAATAATAAAAAATGTTCCCTGAATAGTGAAATTCTCTCGACCCCTTCAGCTTTCAAGAATCAGAAAAACTTGGAGTCTGTTGATCTTATGGATCAATAATTATTATTATTTATTTATTATTGATATAATAATAATAACAATATTATTATTAGTAAAAATAATAATGTTTATTATTATAAACATTGCATAATTATTAATATAACAATTTTGTTTTTATTAATAATAATAATAGATTAATACTGCTACTTCTACTACCACTAATAATATATTAAAAATAATATAAAAAAAGAACAGTAAAAATAACAAAATTGTGTTTTTCTTTCTTCATTTTGTCTGAAAGCATCAATCATTATTGTCACTTAAAATAACCGACATTTGTGTTTGTTTATGAGGCAGAAATTAAAGAAACATTATCTTTATACTTGATAATCTTCGTTTCGGGATCACGTTTGACCGTCTCCTGGACCGGAAGTAGTAAGACGTTCTAGCTCTACAGAAATCATTCGGGGCCCAATTAAAACGGTTCCGGGCGGTTTGTCCGAACCTACCCTAACCCTAACCTTGATCCGGCACCGATGCGGGTCGGGTCCCATATCCTGCTGACCGTCCGGTTCCGTGATTGTTCCGTTCCCAGACGTTTTACATTTTTGAGCCCGAAAAGTCAAGCAAAGCAGACAAACTACGAACTGTATGTCCAAAATAAATGCATGTCGTGATAGTAACGGGTACATTTCTCGCTACAAATATTACCAAAATAAAGATTAGTCCACAAAATATTTTAATCTCAGGGATTTTACACCGGAAAAAGAGTGGATCTACCGCCATATTGTTATCCGGTGACAGACAGGAACTCAACAGTCACGTGATCAGTCATGTGATCCGGAGAAACCTAAACATCCGACCACGTGATCAAAACGAAACCTAAAAGCCAGCCACACTGTTGTTTTGAATGGGCTGCAACTGCGTATCATATGCACGCAAAAACCGTGTTTGGCGTATACTATGCACGGTATTCCCAGGGTGCAAAGCCGTGGAATAGATACGCATTTCACTGAGACTGGGTTGCGACAGCCCTATTTATCAGGGTTTTTTTGGAAATAAAGGGAGGGGGCCGTTGCACGAGACGGAATTGTTAAAGAGCAAATATCCACAAATAATAATAATAATAATAATAATAATAATGATAATAGACTAAAAACTACTTCTGTGGAGTGTTCTTTAGCTGTTTTTGTTGTTAACCAGAAAATAAAGAGACTTAAAACAACCGAATTATCCGTTTTTGTAAAGGTGGGGGACTTCGTTCTAACAAGATACTGGATCTCGTTATAATGAGAAAGATAAGCAAGGGCGGGTGGGGGTTACGTACCGAGCGGCTGGGTGCTCCGGCAGAGGGGGCTGTGCCAGCGGATCTTGACTGGGTGGCTGTGCCCTGGGAAGAAGCCTATTTACAAAAAAAGAAAAATAATAATAATATAGAAGTTATGAGGCTCCCCACTACACTGCTAATAATAAATTCCGAACGTTCTACTCCATATTATACCGTATTATATGACTGATTCTACACACTTCCGTATATTAGTCTAGCTAGGAAATAACCTAGCTAACTACTAACTATGTGAATGTGCCGTAAACTTACCGCTGCTTGTGGCTCTGTGGTGGTTGAAAGTGAACCAGCGGAAAACGCCTGGATAGCCGTTAAAACGGCTCGTCCAATGTTTTCAGCCAACTGGTTGGACATGGTTGATCATTAAACCGCAACTCTTCAGCCATACAACTCTGCAACTCTGGCGCGAATCTTTTTTTTTTTTTTTTTTTTTTTTTTTTTAACTTTATTGCACCGTTTTGCAAATGACAGAGATTCACAATCCGTTACGCAACATAAATCATTTACCCTAAATCTAAATATATAAATCCGAACTATATATTTAACTTAAATCTAAATATATAAATCCGAACTATATATTTAACTTAAATCTAAATATATAAATCTGAACTATATATTTAACTTAAATCTAAATATTTAAATCCGAACTATATATTTAACTTAAATCTAATATATATAAATCCGAACTATATATTTAACTTAAATCTAAATATATAAATCCGAACTATATATTTAACTTAAATCTAAATATATAAATCCGAACTATATATTTAACTTAAATCTAAATATATAAATCTGAACTATATATTTAACTTAAATCTAAATATTTAAATCCGAACTATATATTAACTTAAATCTAAATATATAAATCCGAACTATATATTTAACTTAAATCTAAATATATAAATCCGAACTATATATTTAACTTAAATCTAAATATATAAATCCGAACTATATATTTAACTTAAATCTAAATATATAAATCCGAACTATATATTTAACTTAAATCTAAATATATAAATCTGAAACTATATATTTAACTTAAATCTAAATATTTAAATCCGAACTATATATTTAAACTTAAATCTAAATATATAAATCCGAACTATATATTTAACTTAAATCTAAATATATAAATCCGAACTATATATTTAACTTAAATCTAAATATATAAATCCGAACTATATATTTAACTTAAATCTAAATATATAAATCTGAACTATATATTTAACTTAAATCTAAATATTTAAATCCGAACTATATATTTAACTTAAATCTAAATATATAAATCCGAACTATATATTTAACTTAAATCTAAATATATAAATCCGAACTATATATTTAACTTAAATCTAAATATATAAATCCGAACTATATATTTAACTTAAATCTAAATATATAAATCCGAACTATATATTTAACTTAAATCTAAATATATAAATCCGAACTATATATTTAACTTAAATCTAAATATATAAATCCGAACTATATATTTAACTTAAATCTAAATATATAAATCCGAACTATATATTTAACTTAAATCTAAATATATAAATCTGAACTATATATTTAACTTAAATCTAAATATTTAAATCTGAACTATATATTTAACTTAATCTAAATATTTATCCCCAACTATATATTTAACTCAAATCTAAATATATAAATCTGAACTATATATTTAACTTAAATCTAAATATTTAAATCTTAATTATATATTTAACTCAAATCTAAATATATAAATCCGAACTATATATTTAGCTCAAATCTAAATATTTAAATGTTAACTATATATTTAACACAAATCTAAATATATAACTCCGTACCATATATTTAACTTAAATCCTTATTATTAAATCTTGTAATTTTTTACATGTCTTAAATTACTGTAAGTACATGGGCGACAACTCTGGCATGAAGCCTTTTCAGATATAGAGCAAATGCCTGCTTTTATTTTGGTAGTCCACTTCCACTTATTGCCAAGCTAATTTGCATATGAGCTAAATGTTTAGTTTGTAAACTAAATATATAGTTTTCAACTAAATATTTAATTTTTTACTAAATATAAAGTTACAAATTAAATATTTAGCTTTGATCTAAATATTTAGCTGCAAAACTTATATATTTAGTTTGAAAAAATAAATATTTAGGTTAGATTTAAATATTTAATGAGCAAACTAAATATTTAATTGCAAAACTTAAATATTTAGTTTGTAGGCTAAATATTTAGCTTAAAATTAAATATTTAGTTAACCAACTAAATATTTAGTTAACCAACTAAATATTTAGTTATTGAATGTAACATTTATAAATATATTAATTTAAAGGGTGAGAATATGCATTTGAAAAACAAAACCTGTTTTTTTTCTCCTAAAACACGCTAAATATCTGAAAACATTGATGTAAAAATTTGACATCTCTGATTTACAAACGGCACCCCATAGTAATCTTACCAATTTCAGCTGAAATATTTACAGTATTTATTTTATAAATGTTCTGCTTAACTGTATTTTCATTTCTCTCTTAGATCGTTCACAAATCTAAGTACAAATTTGAATAATCCCTAATTATTGAATGTTTTATTGAAAACATTGACTTTCATTTGAGCAGATATTCTCTAACTGGTTTTTATTTTGGCTGATGTTTTTTTAACATATTTTTAGAGTATTCAAGCACTAAAGGTGATAGAAATTCATGTTGGTCACATTTGATACCTTTGGCAAAGACTCACGTCTGCATTGCCCTTACGCATCTTGATCACTTCCCAGGATATTTATTTTATGTTTTTTTAATGGGATATTTTAGGTGATAAATTGTAAGAACAGGAATGGTTTGGTTCCAAAAAATGGTGAGGGCAAGTATCAAGGTACATATTTTCACTAGTCAAATTGCACAAGCTGTTGTCTAAAATCTCTGGATTCTGACTACTTTTTTGTTTTATTGAGAGGATAATGGTTTAAAAGGTATAAGCATTTTTTCAAGACAAGTGCAGGGAATCATTTTCAATGACAGAGACACGCAGCCGTGCGCCTCCCTTTGGGTGCTCGTTAGGGCTGCCACGATTAGTCGACTAATCGATGACTAATCCACTATTAAAATAGTCGACGACTAATTTAATAGTGGATTAATCGTTACTTTGTATTGTATGAAGTCAGAGTGTAGTAAAGTTGAAAGTTATATAGTAGCATTTTGCTAGCTTTTTGGACTACTTTGGCATTTATCAAGTTTTTTTTAGGCTATTTTGGAGTTTAGCTAATATTTAATATACATGCTAGCTGTTTTTGGCTAACTTAAGCGTTTTTTTTTTTTTTTTTAGGCTATTTTTGAATTTAACTAATATTTCAGCTACATGCTAGCTGTTTTGGTTAACGTAGGAATTTTTTTTAAAGCTAATTTGGAGTTTAGCTATCTTTCAGCAGCATGCCCGCTATTTTGGCTAACTTTGGCTCTTTTTATTTTTTAGGCTAATTTGGCATTTAACTAACATTTTAGCTGGTTATCAACTTCAGCATCTTTATATCCAGTTTGCGCATGACCCGATTAGTCGACTAATCGGAAAAAATAATCAGTGATTAGTCGACTATTAAAATCGTTTATGGCAGCCCTAGTGCTCGTTGCCATGACAACCTTAAAACACTCTCTAAAAGCAGTCCACGTTTTTAGTCTGAACATTTTTTTTACTCACTACGTTCTATAAATATGGTTATTTTAAACCAAGTTGGGATTTCTCATTTTTTTAGCCACATTAGTGTTTTGGCATCTGCTGGGGTTTTTTAGCTATTTTGGAGTTTCAGCTGTTACATTAGCATCATGCTGGCTTTTTTGGACTATTTTGGCATTTACCAAGGTTTTTAGTCTATTTGAAGTTTGGCTCATATTTCAGCTACATGCTAGCTGTTTTGGCAAATTTTGTATTTCATGTTTTAGGCTAATTTTGATTTTTGCTAATATTTCAACTTTATGCTATCTTTAATGGCTGAATTAGACTTTTTTACCTGTTTTTTAGGCTAATTTGGCATTTAGATAATATTTTAGCTTGCAATGAGTTACAGCCTTTTTAGCTATAACTTTAAGCATCTTCAGTAATCTGTGCTAGCATCTTCAGCTGCTACATTCAGGTTACAGCATTCATGCTGGCTTTATTGCAGGTAATACTACACATTCAGTTATTTAAATTCTCTTTCTTTTAATTGCAGGTCCTTTGGAAGAGCCATTTTTCCTGGACCTGCTGCATAAGCCTGACTGGTTGTTGAGGAGAGGAGCCGTGATTCCTGCCTGGAGTGTCGGGCTGATGAGCTGCAAAACAACATCTAGAAGGACTGCATGAAGCACTTTGTCAACTCCAAACACAAAGTTAATGTTCAATCAAAACTGCTATGTAAAGTGTTGATATTGGACTTTTATTTAAGAGTTGTTTTTTACTTGCTCCTTGTTTTATCATTAGGTCTTAAAGCTTTAACAATATTGATATTTTCAAAGCAGTCCAGAAATATCTCTTCTTGCAGGTAAAAACTGAATGCTAACATGAGCTTTGTAATAATAGATATGAAAATAAACAAAATGGTTTCATGGTAATGTGATATTTATTACAAACCTAACATGAATACATCTTTCAACAGAAATAGATATACAGTTGGGGGGAGGGGGGTTACTTTGGGGGCTTATTAATGCACTAAGTTAAATGTTACATTTATAATCAGCAATTACTCAGCACACCTGTTAGTAACATGTATTAGATGAAGCAATGCATCTGGAAAAGTCTGTTTATGGTTAAGTACAGTATCACAAGAGTCATGTCAGGGAGAGTCTGTCCATGTTTCTGCTCAGCATCATCTGTAGAGAACAGGTCCTCTCCAGATGAAGAGACTTCGGTGATGGACCCCAGCTCTGCTCAAACATGCTCCCAGCTTCCCCAGCACTGGACACCAGCTCCACTGAAATCCCTGAAAGAAAACCACCAGCAGCTATTGGTCTTTTATTCAGGAAATATACTCAGCAAATGAGGAGAAAACAGGTTCTATCAGAAATGCATTATGGAGGGATCAAAACGCTGCACAAGATCTTTTCTCATCAGTTAAAAGTTGTCTATATTTACTCTTCTCATATAATTCTTGTAAACAGATCAAAAATCCGACAATTCCAGCGTGTCTGACATTAAAGTCAAACTTATTACTGTTGTGATGTTTTCTACAACAGTAAGCTGTGAGCAGTGAGCTGCTGTCAGCTCGGCTGTGGTTCTAACATCACTCTTTGTTTTTGATCATAACTGTCTGATCTGGAGGAAAACACAGAAAAAACATGATCTAATTAACTAAAAGCTGTAACCAACAATATGACAATGTCTATTTCTATGTAATATTCTAAAACATTCTTGCCTACAGATGATTTGTTTACTTAGCTACTCTATTTGAAAGCTGAAAAAAATGTGCTCTAAAATGCTTTCAAACCAAATGAAATAATTTTGCAACGAAAACAAAATACAATTACAAATGCCAAATTCTCCTAGTCACACATTTATCATAACACTAAATGTAAGAACGCAGTATTTATTGTAATCATCCGTTACAGATGTTATACAAATGTGTTTTCCCTGCCAAAACTTAAAGACATTTTCTGATAACTATTTGTTGTCTAGTTGTACAATATTCCACGACGAGTATTTCATATTTCGTGTTTCTTATCTTAATGTAGCTAAACAAAACTCATTTTGTGAATAATCTTCGCCAGTGCAACGCCGGATTCTGATGCTAGCGCTAGCTAGCTAGCTAGCTAGCGCTAGCATCACATTCCAGACATTTGGGGGACGTCGCGAGCTCCGTCACTAACATTCTGATAATATGGTTCAAAAAAGAGGAGACATTGCTGATTAGTGCTTTTCATTAAATGCACAGCCAACAACTTTTCATATAATCACATAATGGGTTTAATAATCCATGACCGGACTCTGTGCAGCCCCAGTTAGCAACAGCTAGCTTGTCAAAGTAGCAAACTCATGATCGTCAGAGACATGTGACTGAAAAACTATAATACAACAGATTCTTACCTGGAACGGATGTATTTTCATGTCCTTGGGTCTCGGATTTTCCCTTTACAGTCACAAACACTAATAAAACGATCCATTTCCCTTAAAGAAAGACAGTTACTGTCCGAGCACTGCAGCTGTTTAACACGTAAGAATCTGCGCAGACTACTTCCGGGTGACCCCCCGTGTCAGAAACGAAACTATGAAAAACCAAATCAAACGCCCGTTATCCGATTTTCGTTTTCTCGTTTTGTGCACAAAAACTGGTTTTTGAATCGGAAAATAAAAAACGGTTTTTTTTTTTTTTTTTCGTTTTTTTCATATCCCCTTTTAAATGAAAACGAATGAATGAACGAATATACACGGATTGATTCGACTGGTTCCGGTCGGGTGTCCGTTCCGCCATGATTCCAAACTTGAAGCGTGGAGAAAATCTAAGGGGCATACGATTGGCTGAAAGCGAACACGCCCGATTTGCTGCTAACTTTGATTGACAGATTTGGTGGCCAATGATGGCATCGGCTGACGTTCCACGTTAGGAGAGTCTCAAAACTCACCGCAGTGAAATCTCTCACAAATGTGGAGAGATTCACAAAGGAAAGGGGGTGATACATCCACATCCTGGATTTCTCTCACGAATGTGGAGACATTCATGAATTAGAGGGGTTGTACATGCACATTCTGCAGTTCACTTGATCTGAGAGTTATATTTTATAAGAGTACCTAAAATTTAAGTTTGTGAAACATTTATTGTGGATTTTTGGAACATATTTTGTGAGTTTGAAATTTTTTTGTGAGTTTCTGAAACATTTATTGTGTTTTTTGTGAAAATCAACATTAATATTTTTGAGAAACAGACTGCACATTTATGAAATGCTTATTTTGCATTTGTGAAACATTTAGTATGAGTGTGTGAAGCACAACGTGTGTGTTTGTGAAACCTGTTGTGTGCATTTCCGAATTCATATTGCACGTTTGCATAAAATTAGATTTGTGAATCGGAGTGTGTGAATTTGTGACACAAACTTTGTGCATTTCTGAATTATGAGACTCATCTGATCCCATACAGCTAGCAGCTCTCTGAGGCCATGTCCACACGTAGCCGGGTATTTCTACAAACGCATATCTGCCGACCTCCGTTTTATAAAAACGGTTGCGTCCACACGTGATCGTTTTCAAAATAATTCCGTCCACACGTCCCCGCATACTTGCGCTGTTGGGCGATGTAATGAGCATGCCAGAACATTAGTTGGCAGTGTTTTCCTAAAAGTCAGTGAAAATCTCCGAGCAGGAGTAAGCGATATTTGTTGTAAAATAGCCGACTGCAAAGCGCTTATTCTCCTTTGTTCCTCGACAAGAAGCAGTAATTGTGTTTGTAAAAAAAAAGCAAGTATGAAGCATCTGTACCAGCGTAATAATCAACACACTCCTCGGGTCCATGCAGAACACTGTAAACAGCGGTGCATCTATGACGTGTATGCACTAATTGTCGCAAAGAGTGACGTTTAAAAACGTAGATCTCCCGTTACGCATGTCCCACACGCAGACGCGAAAACGGAGTTTTCCAAAATCTTCACTTTAGCCGGAGTTTTCCTAAAGCTCCGTTTTCAGTGACTTAAACCTTCGGTTACGTGTGGACGATAGGCCGAAACGGATAAAAATATATGCGTTTTAGCAGATACCCGGCTCCGTGTGGACAGGGCCTGAGTCCGGGCTGAATCGAATGGGCGGGTTTGAGTCAGGACTCATTTGATTCACCTCGTTTCCAGCCGAATCAAATGAGCGATGACTCATGATTCAGGAGTCAGCGCCTCCGTCCGAATTGAATAACGTCAGGACTCATGAAGGAGCAGCCTCTGATTCAGGACTCATAGCTCACTGAATCACTGGAGAACACTCATTTCGGACTGAATCATGACGCCCCATTTACACAGGCCGCGAAAGCGCTGCGAAAGCGCCGCGAAGCGGCGCGGAACGGAGTCCGCTTCCATTCAGCGCCCTTGTTATCCTATGGCGTCGTTCACACAAGGCGCAGAGCGGCGCGGAGGGCCCATGCGGTGCAGCGGATTGTTTCCGCGTCTGACCTATTTTGTGCGCGAGCCGCAAGCATTCCGCGTCAATTCTGGCAGGAAGTTGCATCAAGATACATGAGAAAATCCGGTTTCTTTTCAAAGTATAATCAGTTTTTCACAATAAAACGCCGCGTTTGACAAATGTGATCATGTTTTTGTGTCTAAACAGACGATAGACATGGATATAAACATACAATCACAACAAGCACGCAAACACGTGAAAGCGCGAGCACAGAGACACACAAAACACACGACAGAAACACACACTTTTTTGTTGACAGACATGCACACACAGATCAACGGGCAGACTCCGTGCGGGGTGAAGAGTTTCGGGAGTTAAAAAAACTACAACAGAGGCAGAGAGCAGCTCATCTCAGCAGAAACAGGGGGTAATATTTATAAAATACACACAATACAGTCAGACACCAGTGCACACAGATCAACGTAGTGAGCAGACTCTGGAGCGGGGCTGTTGGTTTTTGGGAGAGAAAAAGAGATGCAGAGAGCAGCTCCTCTTAGCAGAAACATGGGTTAATAATTGTAGTTTCTGCTTCCTATTCTCAGTGCTGCTTTGCTGCCTGACGGTCTGCTGCCACTTTAATAAAAATTATTTTTTTCATTTTATGTCATGCAAAGCAAATAAAAGAATATTAATCATTCCGCCACTTTTTAAAAATATAACTGACCTTAGTACCCCAATTTGCTAACTTTCTTTCTCCAAAAATGTAATAAAACTATAAAAACTCATAGAAAATCAGTTGATTTCTGCTCTTTATTTAGCTTTACAAAAATATTTTCACTCATTTGCGTTTTATTTATCGTCACTATCTTTTTCCAGAAATTGAATTGAGTTATTGAGACAGCAAAAAAAAGATATATATATTATAATATATATATATATATATATATATAATATATATATATATATATCTATATTATAATATATACAGGGTGTTCAGAATTATTAGGCAAGTTGTATTTTTGAGGATTCAATTTATTATTGAACAACCACCATGCTCTCAATATCCCAAAAAAATCATTAAGATCAAAGCTGAATATTTTTGAAAGTAGTTTTTAGTTCGTTTTTAGTTTTAGCTTTTTTTAGGAGGATATCTGTGTGTGCAGGTGACCATTACTGTGCATAATTATTAGGCAACTCAACAAAAAACAAATATATACCCATTTCAATTGTTTATTTTCACTTGTGAAACCAATATAACATCCCAACATTCACAAATATTCATTTCTGACATTCAAAAACAAATTAGTGACCAATATAGCCACCTTTCTTTGCAAGGACACTCAAAAGCCTGTTATCCATGGATTCTGTCAGTGTTTTAATCTGTTCACCATCAACATTGCGTGCAGCAGCAACCACAGCCTCCCAGACACTGTTCAGAGAGGTGTACTGTTTTCCCTCCTTGTAAATCTCACATTTGATGATGGACCACAGGTTCTCTATGGGGTTCAGATCAGGTGAACAAGGAGGCCATGTCATTAGTTTTTCTTCTTTTAGACCCTTTCTTGCCAGCCATTCTGTGGAGTACTTGGACGCGTGTGATGGAGCATTGTCCTGCATGAAAATCATGTTTTTCTTGAAGGATGCAGACTTCTTTCTGTACCACTGCTTTAAAGAAGGTGTCTTCCAGAAACTGGCAGTAGGACTGGGAGTTGAGCTTGACTCCATCCTCTACCCGAAAAGGCCCCACAAGCTCATCTTTGATGATACCAGCCCAAACCAGTATTCCACCTCCACCTTGCTGGCGTCTGAGCCGGACTGGAGCTCCCTGCCCTTTACCGATCCAGCCACGGGCCCATCCATCTGGCCCATCAAGACTCACTCTCATTTGCTTCTCATTGGAATAAAAGGCACATGGAAACATTTTGGAGGGCTCACCGTGACGTTGAGACAGAACCGCCCCTATTCCAGTGCTTGAGGCATCCACTTCCACAATAAACTGGATCGAAGGATCAGGGTGACGAAGGATAGGAGATTGTGTGAAGAGCCGCTTGAGGTTATGAAATGCCGACACCGCTTCTGGGGTCCATTGAAGACGACTAGGAGCCCCCTTGAGGAGAGAGGTGAGAGGAGCCGCCACAGAGCTGAAAGCACGGATGAAGCGGCGGTAGAAGTTGGCAAACCCCAAAAACCGTTGCAGCTCTTTCACTGTGGCGGGCTCCGGCCACTGTAACACTGCGTCCACTTTGCGCTCGTCCATGGCTACACCTTGGGCACTGATAACGTAGCCGAGGAAGGCAATGGATGTTCTGTGGAATTTACATTTTTCTTGCTTTGCATACAGGTGGTTATCAATGAGTCGCTTCAAGACTTGCCTGACATGGGAGATGTGTTCATCAAGGTTAGGTGAGTAGATGAGGATGTCATCCAGGTAGACGAAGCGCTGAAGCATGTCCCTGAAGACGTCATTTATGAATGCCTGGAACACGGAAGGAGCGTTGCAGAGACCGAAGGGCATGACGAGGTATTCATAATGGCCGGTAGTAGTGGAAAAAGCAGTCTTCCACTCATCCCCTTCCCGGATACGGATAAGGTTATAAGCACTGCGTAGGTCCAGCTTTGTGAAGAATTTGGCCTGACGCAGCTGCTCCAGGGCTGGTGGAACTAATGGTATAGGATACCGGTACTTGATGGTGCTTTCGTTGAGACTGCGATAATCGATACAGGGGCGAAGACCACCGTCTTTCTTTTTTACAAAGAAGAAACTGGCAGAGGCTGGTGACGTAGACGGTCGGATGAAGCCTTTCTGTAGTTCTTCCTGGACATATGCCTGCATGGCCTCGGCCTTAGGTTGCGACAACGGAAACACCCTTCCTTTTGTTGGCGTGTGCCCGGGTAAGAGATTGATAGCACAGTCATACGTACGGTGAGGGGGTAGGCGTGTAGCGTGATGTTTGTTGAAAGCCATTTTCAGATCTTGATATGGAGAAGGTAGAAAGCCAGAAGAGGTTACGGAGTCATTTATGTCAAGCTTAGTGACGGCTACCTGGTACCCTGGTTGTTCAGCAGGGGCTCTTGGTGATTGGAGATGGTGGTTTAGACGACAGACCGACGATTCAAACACAAGAGTCTTAGTGGACCATCTGATGGTGGGGTCGTGGGTCTCTAGCCAAGGCAGTCCCAGGATCAGAGGACAACGAGGGGAATCGATGGCAAAGAAACGGATGTATTCCTCATGTTGATGAAGAGCAAGGAGATGAAGATCTGGTGTCAGGAACTGAATCCGACCGGAACCAATGGGACGCCCATCTAAAGCGGAGACTGCCACCTGCGAATCACAGGGAAGCAGAGGAACAGAATTAGCGCGAGCAAAAGATAAGTCAATGAAATTTCCTGCTGCTCCTGAATCTATCATAGCAGTAGATGTGATTGTTTTATCAGCTAGCTTAATGGCTACAGATATCTCAAACGTAATGACAGAGTCACTCACCGGGCCTCCCAATCGTCGGGGCGGACGATCGGGACAGGACGCTCGCAGATGGCCAGGACGACCGCAGTACAAGCAGAGATTTTCGTGCATGCGCCTACTCCTCTCTTCCGGCGTCAGGCGTGTTGTCCCAAGCTGCATCGGTTCAGCGGGAGTGACGTGCTCGTAGCGGGGGCGTACCGACGGGAAGGAAAATGACCCGGCGCTGGCTTCTCTTGGTCTCCAAGTCCGTAAGAGATTGTCCAAACGTGTAGTGACCGCGATCAGCTGATCGAGATCCATATTTTCGTCCCGGCAGGCAATCTCGCGTTGAAGCTCCGTGTTAAGTCCCCGGCGAAATACAGTCAGAAGAGCGGTCGGAGTCCAGTCAGTCTGAGCCGCTAATGTCCGGAATCTCAGGGAGTATGCAGCGGCGGTGTCCTTCCCCTGCTTAATATCCATGAGCTGCTCACCTGGGTTCTTCCGTCACTAGCGTGCTGGAATACGGCGCGCAGCTGGCGGGTGAACTCGCATAGGAGTGGAATGGCACCGATCCTCCAGACCAGACCGCGGCCAGCCTCCAATGCTTCGCCCAGTGAGGAGAACACAGAAAGACACTTTTTGATTCCTCAGTTGGGTACAGATGAGCTTGCTGATGGAGGAAGAGCTGGCACTGCATCAGGAATCCATTGCATAGTTCGGGTCTTCCTGTGAATTTGTCTGGTATCGAAAGACGTGGCGCAGACGCGGAAACACCAGCGGCGGAAGGAGCCGCGGGAACCGGATGCGGAGCTTGCTGCGGCGCTGGAGGGACTGTATCGGTGACTGGGTTTGCTAGCAAACGCTCCATGATGGCGTCAGTGGCTAGCGTCAGACGCTGAAGTTGTCTTCCATGTTCCAATAGCATGGAATCAAAAGCTGCTGGATTGGAAGGCGAGGGAACGCCTGCTGCTGGATTCGGATCGGGCGAAGTATTCTGTGATGAAGACGGAGGCGTTTGATACATGTGCAGCATGTAGGTCTTTGATAAACATCCAAAGACAGACAGGGCAAAACAGAGACGAGGTCAAGCCAGGCAGAGGTCAAGGACGAGAGCTAGGCAGGAAAACGAGTGGATCAGGCAAGGGTCGGAAAACGAGTAGGCAATAAAGGACTTAGAAACGCTCAGAAATTGCTATGTGACAACAATGCAATATTTTGCAAAAATGAGGTGACAAGTGAACTTATAAATATGGTCAGCCTGATGAGGGACATTAGGTACAGCTGGTGAAGTTCAATATTCAGGAGAGTGCTCCCTCTGATGGTCAGGAGGGGAACTGGAAGTTGGAGTCCTGACAGAAACCTATTTTATGGATCACAGATTTAATTTCAGATATTTGTAATGTCATGCTTATAAACACCTCAAGGTGGCAGTAAGCTAAATGCACTATCCACAAGAGCGGAAGTTGGTTCATACAGTCAAAGAAGAAGTGTCAACCATTAGCTTGTTAGCTACGACTGTTAAGTTGCCAAACAGCTACGACTGTTAAGTTGCTAAACAGCATATGAAATGCAAAGAAATAAAATTATATGAATGATAATGTTGCCCTGAGGCAACGAATGAAAAACTGCCATTTTAGTGTATAAATGAAAACAAAAAGTATCTTTACTCAATCAAATACTTCTCTGCTTATTTATGCACATCATAGATATTTTGTATACAAAGTAATTTAAATATAAACATGTTAAAAAGTGAAATTTATCTTACCTTTTGCTAGCAGTGTGTCCAAGTCGGCTGTGGTCCCAAAAAGTACGGTTTCACCCCACACAAAAGGTCAAAGCCACACCCAGATCAAATTTCATTGGTCACAGACATCTCAGAAGACTTTCAGTGTAGAGTTTTGATTTAAAAAAATGAAAGGGGAGTGTGGGCCAAAATAGTGTTTTTGCCTGAGGGCAACGCCATGCCATAGAGGGTTAAAATAAAAAAAAAAAAAAGAGAGAGAGAGAAAACGGATACATAAAAACACGCCGGTTGCTGACAAACCTTTCGAAAACCGAGTTAGCGTGAAGAAAAAAGAAAAGCAGAGAAACCAACAAGCGGAAGCTATTACCTTTATCGGGTCCATTCAAGAAATGTCACTTTAGTAAGACTATAAGAGGACCTGTAAGGTTTACGTTACGCAGCCGAGGAAGACATAAACTGTAATTACAGAACAATTTAACGTTAAAGCGTCGTCACCATGGAGACGTTAACAGTGAAGGAGGAGCTCTGAAATTCCGGTACTTTAACTTTTAGGTCAATGTTCACGCTTGATACATTTTTGGGAGGAACTATTCAAAACTAAGACAAATAAATGTAGCATCTAAGTATACCGTTGTTTGCTTAAAACGTGACATTTTATTTTGAAGGGGGCGAACTCAAACACAAAAATACTAAATACATGTATAAATAAAAAGAAAGTTAAATAAACATAATTTCTGATCACTTTATAAATTTGCTAAAAAACGTTTTTAAAAAAAATGTAAAAATGTAAATTATATTAAGATTGTGTTTGAATTTAACCCAACTTCCGGTAGAAGCCCACAACAGTGCACCAAACATGTTCTACGTTTTCCAGTTAAATAAAAATAACCAATAAATATTTATATTTTTAAGCTAACAAAAGTTACAATGAAACCTATTTTATGGCTCACAGATTTAATTTCAGATATTTGTAATGTCATGCTTATAAACACCTCAAGGTGGCAGTAAGCTAAATGCACTATCCACAAGAGCGAAGTTGGTTCATACAGTAAAAGAAGAAGTGTCAACCATTAGCTTGTTAGCTACGACTGTTAAGTTGCCAAACAGCATATGAAATGCAAAGAAATAAAATTATATAAATGAATGAATTAATAAACAAAATGAAATACCGAAGGAGGAAATTGGGATTCTGGTGAAAGAGGTCAAGCTCCTTCTTTTTGGCTTTCTCCATCTCTTTTTTGCTCTAGAGACCCTGAAATGAATGAAACTTGATCATTTCTGTTCACTGACAGCTTTCACAATGGATTGTTAGGACTTTTAATACCACAATAAAAATAATAATAACAAAAAAAAACTTTGAAACAAAAACCTACAAGATTGTGGGATTTGTCTTGTTGTTGTGCTATTTTGCTGCTTAGACGCCTCAGTCTCCTCGTGGACCTCTTGCTCCTCCTCCATCTGTCTTTACTTGGTGATGATCTTTTCTTGTTCGTCCGGCCTCCACCTCCCTTTAATAGTGGCAGGACTGGAAGTTTTTCCAGCCATCCATATTTTGGGACATTGAATGCCCAAGAGGCGGATGCCAAAGGAACTTAAAATAAAAAAAAAAAAAAAGAGAGAGAGAGAAACGGATACATAAAAACACGCCGGTTGCTGACAAACCTTTCGAAAACCGAGTTAGCGTGAAGAAAAAAGAAAAGGCAGAGAAACCAACAAGCGGAAGCTATTACCTTTATCGAGGGTCTATTCAAGAAATGTCACTTTAGTAAGACTATAAGAGGACCTGTAATGTTTACGTTACGCAGCCGAGGAAGACATAAACTGTAATTACAGAACAATTTAACGTTAAAGCGTCGTCACCATGGAGACGTTAACAGTGAAGGAGGAGCTCTGAAATTCCGGTACTTTAACTTTTAGGTCAATGTTCACGCTTGATACATTTTTGGGAGGAACTATTCAAAACTAAGACAAATAAATGTAGCATCTAAGTATACCGTTGTTTGCTTAAAACGTGACATTTTATTTTGAAGGGGGCGAACTCAAACACAAAAATACTAAATACATGTATAAATAAAAGAAAGTTAAATAAACATAATTTCTGATCACTTTTATAAATTTGCTAAAAATACGTTTTTAAAAAAATGTTAAAAATGTAAATTATATTAAGATTGTGTTTGAATTTAACCCAACTTCCGGTAGAAGCCCACAACAGCGTGCACCAAACATGTTCTACGTTTTCCAGTTAAATAAAAATAACCAATAAATATTTATATTTTTAAGCTAACAAAAGTTACAATGAAACCTATTTTATGGCTCACAGATTTAATTTCAGATATTTGTAATGTCATGCTTATAAACACCTCAAGGTGGCAGTAAGCTAAATGCACTATCCACAAGAGCGGAAGTTGGTTCATACAGTAAAAGAAGAAGTGTCAACCATTAGCTTGTTAGCTACGACTGTTAAGTTGCCAAACAGCATATGAAATGCAAAGAAATAAAATTATATAAATGAATGAATTAATAAACAAAATGAAATACCGAAGGAGGAAATTGGGATTCTGGTGAAAGAGGACAAGCTCCTTCTTTTTGGCTTTTCTCCATCTCTTTTTTTGCTCTGGAGACCCTGAAATGAATGAAACTTGATCATTTCTGTTCACTGACAGCTTTCACAATGGGATTGTTAGGACTTTTAATACCACAATAAAAATAATAATAACAAAAAAAAACTTTGAAAAACAAAACCTACAAGATTGTGGGAGATTTGTCTTGTTGTTGTGCTATTTTGCTGCTTAGACGCCTCAGTTTCTCCTCGTGGACCTCTTGCTCCTCCTCCATCTGTCTTTACTTGGTGATGATCTTTTCTTGTTCGTCCGGCCTCCACCTCCCTTTAATAGGTGGCAGGACTGGAAGTTTTTTCCAGCCATCCATATTTTGGGACATTGAATGCCCAAGAGGCGGATGCCAAAGGAACTTAAAAAAAAAAAAAAAAAGAGAGAGAGAGAAACGGATACATAAAAACACGCCGGTTGCTGACAAACCTTTCGAAAACCGAGTTAGCGTGAAGAAAAAAGAAAAGGCAGAGAAACCAACAAGCGGAAGCTATTACCTTTATCGAGGGTCCATTCAAGAAATGTCACTTTAGTAAGACTATAAGAGGACCTGTAAGGTTTACGTTACGCAGCCGAGGAAGACATAAACTGTAATTACAGAACAATTTAACGTTAAAGCGTCGTCACCATGGAGACGTTAACAGTGAAGGAGGAGCTCTGAATTACTCGGTACTTTAACTTTTAGGTCAATGTTCACGCTTGATACATTTTTGGGAGGAACTATTCAAACCTAAGACAAATAAATGTAGCATCTAAGTATACCGTTGTTTGCTTAAAACGTGACATTTTATTTTGAAGGGGGCGAACTCAAACACAAAAATACTAAATACATGTATAAATAAAAGAAAGTTAAATAAACATTAATTTCTGATCACTTTTATAAATTTGCTAAAAATACGTTTTTAAAAAAATGTTAAAAATGTAAATTATATTAAGATTGTGTTTGAATTTAACCCAACTTCCGGTAGAAGCCCACAACAGCGTGCACCAAACATGTTCTACGTTTTCCAGTTAAATAAAAATAACCAATAAATATTTATATTTTTAAGCTAACAAAAGTTACAATGAAACCTATTTTATGGCTCACAGATTTAATTTCAGATATTTGTAATGTCATGCTTATAAACACCTCAAGGTGGCAGTAAGCTAAATGCACTATCCACAAGAGCGGAAGTTGGTTCATACAGTAAAAGAAGAAGTGTCAACCATTAGCTTGTTAGCTACGACTGTTAAGTTGCCAAACAGCATATGAAATGCAAAGAAATAAAATTATATAAATGAATGAATTAATAAACAAAATGAAATACCGAAGGAGGAAGTTGGGGTTCTTGTGAAAGAGGACAAGCTCCTTCTTTTTGGCTTTTCTCCATCTCTTTTTTGCTCTGGAGACCCTGAAATGAATGAAACTGGATCATTTCTGTTCACTGACAGCTTTCACAATGGGATTGTTAGGACTTTTAATACCACAATAAAAATAATAATAATAAAAAAAACTTTGAAGGACTTCCGGTGACGCCATGCTTCTGAGCACAGCTTAAAACTCGAGGCTCTCTTCCGAAATCTTTCAAAAAGGGCTGACAATCTCATTTAATCTCAGTACTTCAAATTAAATAAAACAAAATATGAGTGGGACAAATAAAAATGTTAAAACCAGGCGGGAAAATGGTAAACAAGACGCTAAAGAAGAAGAAAGAAGACCGCAAAGTCCAGCTAAAGCTAGCGGAGCAGCAGACATGCTACGTGCTGAGATGGCGGAGCTACTAGCCGAGCTGAAAAATGTGAGAAAGGAAAATCAAGAAGGCCACAAGGAAACCAAATCGTCATTGGAACGACTGGGACAATCAGTAGAAGAACTAAAGTCGAAAATGCTTGGGCATGAGAAAAGACTGAATGAAGCTGAAAAGAGGATCAGCGAGGCCGAGGACCGAGGGATGAGACACGAGCGCACACTGCGGTACCTGCTGCACCGAGAGCTGGATCTCACATCCCGCTGTGAGGATTTACAGAACAGCAGACTACTGGCTTTCCAGTTAAAGAAAACTCAGTCAAGTCGCATAGTAACTAAAATTAAACACCCTTTAACTGGTCAGCCAGTTACGCAACCAAACCAAATAACAGAGGCCTTTGCAGCTTACTATACTGCCTTATATGAAAAACAAGATGACATTGATAAGAGGGAATGCATACAAAGATTTCTGGAGCCTTTAAATATGACCAAACTGACTGAAGAAGAAAAAAATGTTTTAGAAAATCCCATTACTGAAAATGAAGTTAGAGAGACCATATGTAAATTGAAGAACAACAAATCCCCAGGAGTTGACGGTTTCCCAGGAGAATATTACAAATCACTCATAAATGAACTCTCCCCAGTGCTCACCAGTTTGTATAACTATGTTTTAAATAACGAAAATGCACCAGATTCATGGAGACAGGCAATAATAACAGTAATAAAGAAAGAAGAGAAAGATCCCACATTATGCACTAGTTATAGACCTATAAGTCTCTTATGTGTTGACCTAAAAATCCTAACTAGTATCCTAGCTAAGAGAATACAAAAATATATTAAAAAACTTGTTAAACCGGACCAAACAGGATTTATTAATGGGCGCCATGGCCCGTCTAACATAAGAACGACTCTAAATTTACAATCTCTGGCAGTTACAAGAAGACAATCATCGATGCTTCTAAGCTTAGATGCTGAGAAGGCGTTCGATCGCGTTGACTGGATTTATCTGAGACACGTGTTACAAAATATGGGATTTGGAGATACATTTGTAAAATGGGTTATGCTATTTTATCAACAGCCTAAATCAAGAGTTAGGGTGAATGGATACTGCTCGGATTATTTTAGTCTTGGTAGAGGGACTAGGCAGGGAGACAGTCTGAGTCCAGTTCTCTTTGCCCTCAGCATTGAGCCATTGGCTGAGAAAGTGAGACAGAGCCCATACATCCAAGGAATAAAAGACCAGGGTGGAATGGAACACAAAATTGCATTGTTTGCAGACGATGTACTACTCTACATAGAGAACCCTTTGATATCAATCCCTGCTTTGCACAAGTGCTTACAGGACTATGGCTACATTTCTGGATTTAAAGTTAATGAGAACAAATCAGAGGCTATGATGTTGTCTGGAACATGGCCAACAGAACTAAACGCTACTACATCATTTAAAAGAAATAACCAAGGGTTCAAATATTTAGGAATTACCCTTAAACCCAATACTTCTCAGTTGTATAAGTCAAATTATAAAAAGCTTATCGCACAAATTAAAGATGATTTCCAAAGATGGGAGGTTCTGCCCCTCTCCTTGTTTGGCAGAGTGGAAGCTGTTAAAATGAACATTCTGCCGAGGCTACTGTACCTATTTCAATCTCTTCCAGTGTGGGTTCCAATGTCAACATTTAATCAATTGGACAAACATCTTGTTAAATTTATATGGCAAAATAAGAGGCCAAGGGTCAGGCTAAAACTAATTTGCTCATCAAAGGATAAGGGTGGTGTCTCTCTCCCAAATTTGAAGTGTTATTATTGGGCTGCTCAATTAACTGCAATAACACATTGGATCAATAACAACCAGGAAGACGGCTGGGTTCAAATAGAACAAAAATCCCTACCAGAAGTTTCTCTGTCAGTACTTCCATTTTTGAGCCCACTTAGCTGGAAGATTAAACTGAAAAATGTATGGATTAAACATACACTACGAGTGTGGCAGTTTGTGAGAAAAAGATTAAGGGGTACGATGGGTACGTCGAGGGCCACACCCATAGCAGGTAATATAGACTTCCAACCATCAATGTGGGACAGTGGGTTTAAAAGGTGGATGAATGCTGGCCTATGTACAATCAACCAACTTTTTGAAGGGAGTATCCTAAAATCGTTCGCTCAATTACAAAAAGAGTTTTCATTACTCCCACAAGATCATTATCGATATCTACAAATAAGACTCTACATTCAAAACCAAGCACAATGGGAAAGTATTAAGGCAGAACCAACCGGCATTGACCAATATTTCATAACTAACCACGAGAAGCATTTACCGACCAGGAAACAAATATCATATGTTTACAAAACGCTGATGGGAGATTTAAGTGATAACACCTTTGAAATAAGAAATAAATGGGAATTGGAGTTAAATGCAACAATTGATGATGACATTTGGAGGGAGATGTGTGTGACATGCCACAAAGGAATCAATAGTAATTTATGGAAGGAATTTGACTGGAAGGTTAAAATGAGATATTTTAGAACCCCAATGTTAATCTCACAATTCTACAAAACCGTTTCTCCACTTTGTTGGAGGAACTGTGGTATGATGGCGGATCACTCCGAAACCTGGTCTGGAGCAGGTTTTCTTCAGGAAACTTAGAGTTCTCTGCGGTCTCCGCCCCTTTTTAAAGTGAGAGAGGTTCAAATCTGAGTTCTTCTTTAATATTTAGAGAACATTCACATTAGAGACATCACGTTTCCACCAGCAGAAACCAAAATGACATGTGAGGATCATATAGAGAGGAGGCTGGATTAATCCAGAGGAAATGTTATTTATGTCGGGAGAGGATTTGAGGACACGAGTCGATTGATGCAGTTTCTACGATTCAGTTTTATTTGAGCGACATTATAAATAGTGAGTTATTCCAGGGATTTGCTATTAATAATAAGGAGTTTTATTTTTATCATTTGAAACCCTCAAAAACCGAAATCAATAAATATCAAAAACCGGTGGGGGCTTCCAACACGTATATAATGCCTTGCACATGACATGTGTTAACTCGGTTGTCAGCGACGCTGCTTGTGCTTGTGACGTCTCAAGTTCAAATCTCGGCCCCAGCAACTCATTTTTATCCAAAAAAAAACCAAAACCTTTTCAGCGAATATTTTTTTAAGTCTTGAGAATTAAATTTAAATAAATGCTTATTTTTAACATATCTCAGGCAGCTACAGTGTTTCTTTTTAGCATACAGTGATATCCGTGTGTGTATGTGGTGGTGGTGGTGGGGGGTTGAAGAAAACGGTGATTCATGCGATTACGGAGATGACTGGTTAAATTATTAACAGATCAAGAACCATTCCTTACTTAACAAGTGACTAAATAACCTTCCTGATATTATTATTTATTCATGAATGAAATGATTCAAATGTAGACGTATGCATTAACTCTGCAGATATTTTCTCTCTGTTTTACCGCTGCAGCTGGGTTTCTTTTCTTGTGGAAAATGGAAAATGTTCTTGTAGTCAAGCCTGTATTCTTGCAGGAACTTATCAATTTCCGTCGCCGGAAGTAGCCTACAAAATTCGGATGCTTGTTCCCGTTGCCATGGTGAATCGTGCTGTCTTTGCTCCATTGATCAGGGCTTTTAATGGTCGCGACGCTCGCACCTGATTCTGATTCTAACAACTTCAAGTTGATTGAATCAAACTTTTTCAGCTGTTCTGGAACCGAAAACTCTAAGTTTGAGAATTTTGAGTCCAGTGACTCGAAGTTCAGGTTTCAACTCTAAATTTGTTGAACCTACTTCTTGAAACGGGCCCTGCTGTTTTACTGGTGAGTAAATGCTCTTCAACAAGAAACAAACCCAAGAGCCTTTTTGACAGACTGTAAGATTTGTTTTCACATATTTCTGTACCATGATACAAAAAAAAAAGATTTTATTCTCTAACTTTTTAGAATATAACCAATTTTACTGAACTTGCTAAACATTCTTGTTTCAAATGTGTTTTACTAAAAAAATCCACATGATGTCACTGTGTCCTCAAATGTTGCATCTTATCAAACTATCTATTCCAAAGTTGGGAATTTGGACAAATAACAAATGTAAATTTTCCCAAATACATAATTACTTACATCTTTTTAAAACAACTTATAATTTTCAAATGCTACTTTTTTATACAGTCTTTTTCTTTTTAACAATAAAATTGTTTGTAAAATTTTTATTTCAATGATTAAAGAATTCCACACTTTTTTCCAGTAAACACTAACCCTCTTTGCTTCAATGAGGTCCAAGCAAAAGGTAAATAGAAGTCCCTTTTCCTTTTATTATTACAATTAGTCATTTAAATTTCCCACAAATATGCTCTGGAGCAATCTGTTTTTTATTTTCCACATGGTCACCACAGTACACATTTGAGGGATAATGAGTGATGTGTTTTTTTGTTTTGAGAATGTAATTTTATAAACATTTCAATGTGCACTTTAAATCTAACTATTTTATTTGATTCTTCATATGTTTTTATCCTCTTTCTGTGCAGCACTTTGGGTCTGTATGGGCAATTTAAGTGCTTTATAAATAAAGCTTATTATTATTATTATTATAATCTTGGCTACTTTCATTTTTGAGGAAAAAATCCAGTTCTAAAAGAAAAGTTGATGTACATTTTTTACTAGTCATGTCTATTCCATCACAGTCTTTGACGTTATATTCTTATTTTCGGACAATTGTTAGAGTATCATGTTCTATAATTTCATCTACATAAATAGAATTTGCAAAGGAAGAATTAAACTCATGATCCATTTGAGTTTCATCATTAATGACTCTTCCTTCATGCACAAAGTATTCTGGTATTGTTTTACCTTGAGCGTGTCTTTTAGCGACGTCATTTAAGGTCTTCTATATCTTCTTATTGAAATTCTTATTTTTTCCAATTTATTTATCATAATCTTTTTCAGCTTTCCTCATTACTGCTTTTAGTCTGTTTTATACATTTTATATTTTACTTCATGAGTTTTTGTTCTTTATTTTTTATTTAATTCTTTATTTTCCAGAACGAGGAGTTACATTTTCAGAACAAAGTACATACATGATCCCCTCTCTTTCATTTTTTCTTAACACAGGGAGGAAAACACATGGAACATTAACAAGGGATGGAGAGTAAAATAAAAGAAAAGAAAGAAAAGAAAAAAAAAAGGGGGGGGGGGGGTTACCCAGTGACATTAAAGAAGTCTACCAACCACTGTTGTGTCCAGTATAGAAGAATAAGAAAAGTTAACAGATTAATTTGAACTTATTTCATAAAAAAGTCTGGCCTTAAAGGCTTAATATGCTTAACACATTTGGTCCGTAGTTTAATAAATAAAGATTTTCTGAGACGAGAGGACCCTGACCTGACATGGGTAAAAAAAAAATCACAATTCGATCCTGCGGAGTAATAATTTGATCCAATGAAATAATTAATTTGTTCCACAAAATAATTATTTTTTTCAAACGAGGTAAATCGAGGTAAATAAAGAAAATCCTAAAGGTGGACTGTTTCGGACGGACCAGAAGTTGTTACTGGAACCATGATGGAAGTGCGCTGCAGTGCAATGTTTTAATGAAAAGTTTATTTATAACTACGGAAAACATTTTATTATGTCTTTTAACATAATCATATGTATTGGCATATAAATAGTAGAGTAGTTTGAAAAGCAGAAGAACTTTGATCATTTCATTTCATTAATAATTATTATTATTATTATCTTTTTCCTCTGTATTTCAGTGATGCTGGGAGCAAAAAAAACCTTAAAGAGAAAACCTTCCAATGAATGAATGAATGCATTTTATATGCCGACTACGAGCACATTTTCCACCAAAAGATCAGCACAGCTGAAGCGGGAAAACAGAGAGAGGAAATCTCTGCAGAGTTCATGCGTACGTCTACATTTGAATCATTTCAGGTTTTGTTTGTTATTTTGGCTTTGGTTCACCCTGAAGCCTTTTGCTTCAAATTTAAGTTCTGTTTCTTTGTCTTGTTTTCTTGTAAATAAATCTGTTATCTTTTTATTGAAGACAATCTTTTTGTGTTTTTGTTAAACATTTTTAAAATTTACTTTTATGTTTATACTCCTTCATCTCCTCGACCAAAACGGGGCGTAATAATAATAATAATAATAATGTATTAGATTTATCTGCGTTTTTCCTGATGCTCAAAGCTAAGGATGGCGGCTCTTGAGGACCAGGAATGAGGAACGCTGCTCTAGAGGGTGGCTGGACGTTCCCTCAGAAACAGGGTGAGAAGCTCAGTCACCCAGCGAGAGCTCGGAGTAGAGGCCTACCCATCTTTTCTTTCTTTTTCTTTCTCCAACAATTACAAAAATTGGCCCCAAGATTGTTAAGGACTGTGTTTAGATGTTGACTTAAGCCAAATAAAAAAAATGTGCATAATTCCACATTTTTACCTCATGTTGATTTGTGCTTACGTATCTGTGGTATGGCCTTACTCTGTGCATTTTGCAAACATAATTAGTACACGTTTGTTTATGAACCACGTTCCTTTGCTTTTTTTTCTCTCATAACTTGACGTAATTCAGATAGTGATATTAGTTGTTCTGTGACAGGGGGAGGCCTGAGGGCTTGCCCTACATCATTCATTATGCCTGCTCATCAAGCAGCACAAGCTGAACTGCTCTGGAGCCATTTCAAGAGGGCTCTCGTCATTAGCTTGCCACTTGGTGGCCAATTGCAGGAGAAAAGGAGACAAAAGCTGCAGCCCACCCCTGCATGCTCTGATTGCTCTAAGAGAAGAAAGAAGAGAGAAAGGATGGGGCCTCCTTTCTGGCATGGCAGAATGCAGATTCCTTTTATGGGGTTGTTTTTTTTCCTTTTTTTACAGGGTACCCAGGACAAAGGTAAACAGCATTTGTCAGCTAAGTTCACTGTCAGTATTTTCTGGAAGAATGTTTAATTGGTTAGCTTTACCAGTGTTCAAACTCTGAGGTAAAATCACAGTTTATAAAATGTGGGTTAGTTTGTTTAGCAGACGTTATTTCTTCCCAGTGGTAGACCGTCAATCGGCCAGCGTCAGAGATGCGTTTACTCCAAAAATGATGTAGCGGTGTTTATTAGAGAACATGTTTAATAATTTTAGATAGAATGTTGATGACTAATGGATTCATTTTGAAGTGAAATTTGGTCAAAAAAATATAGACAATAACACCAGATAAACATTTTGGGATTCAATAAAATGAGGATTTATTGAAATGAGAATATTCTATTATGTTCCGATTAGCACTGGCTTTAAACATTTGGTACAGAGTTTCTCCGTATCACTTTCATGTCAATCATTTTCCTGAAGGCACCTTTCATTCTTTGCTCAATAATCCATGTTCAAACCAGTTCTTTTAATTTGTCTCTCACTTTCTTGCATCACCACCAGGAACTCTTTTTCCCTTGTTGTCTTCTTCGTATCACACATCAGCTTGTGCCATTCTTACATACGTTTAAGATCCAAAAAAATCACTCCTCATATAATTCACCATGATCAAACTGGATTTATTAAAGGTAGACACTCGAGTGACAATGTCCGCAGGCTTGTTAACGTTATAGACTTTGCTACTATTAAAAAGCATGAAATGAGCATACTCTCGTTGGATGTTGAAAAAGCATTTGACAGAGTAAACTGGAAGTTTCTCATCGCTGCCCTCCATAAGTTTGGGTTTGGGGAATCATTCATTGATTGGATTAAAATATTATATCATAATCCAAATGCTTCAGTCCGAACGAACAAACAGACGTCCAGCAGGTTTTTTCTTGGAAGAGGAACCAGACAGGGTTGTCCACTCTCCCCCTCTCTCTCTTTTTGCAATATTCATCGAGCCTCTGGCTGCAGCAATAAGACAGAATGAGAACATTATAGGAATAAAAACAAAACATGACCATCATAAAATTAGTCTTTATGCTGATGATATATTACTCTTTTTACACAAATCACGTTCAATAAGTGAAACAATAACTATCATTAATGAATTCACCCTCATCTCAGAATACTCAATTAACTGGAATAAATCAGTTTTATTACCACTAAACAGTAACGCTGAGCAATCACTCTCAATACCGATCAAATCAGGCAATATTAAATATCTAGGTGTTCATTTCTCCTCCAAACTATCAGAACTGGTGCAGCTAAATTACACCCCATTACTGAAAAGCATTCAGGATGATCTAATTCGATGGGTCAACCTGCCCCTGTCACTCATGGGCAAGGTAGCCACAATAAAAATGAACATCTTGCCAAAAGTTAATTATCTATTTTCAATGATTCCTAAACAACCTCCACTAACATGGTTTAAAGCTTTAGACTCGGCCATATCCAGTTTTCTATGGAATAATAAACCACCTAGAATCAGCCTTAAAACTTTAAAATCTGCAAAAAGATGTGAGGTTTAGAACTACCAAACTTCAACAATTACTTTCTTGCAACAGATTACAATACATCCTAAAAATGTTAAATAATAATCCAGAAAGTAATTCATGGATGGACTTAGAACAGGAGTTATGTGGAAAGATCAAGCTGTCAGATCTACCATTTATCAGCCAAACAATAAAAAAACACGATAGTTTCCAGAGTATTAACATAAATACCACCTTAACAGCCTGGTGGGATTTTCTCAAAGCGTCAAAGTCCTCAGTCGTACTGTGTAGAATGACACCCATCTGGAACAACCCAGACATCCTTATAAACAACAAAATGTTACACTTCCCAGCCTGGCAAGCAGGGGGCGTAACACTATTAGAGCACTTAATTGATAGAAGATTTATAACACCACAGGAACTACAAGATAAACATGGAATAAATCATTTTCTGGAGAACAAACAACTGAAATTTATAATTACAAAAAACTTTAAATACAATGATATTGACTTAAAATTACCAGAAGTAGTTACCTCTTTCTTTAATTTTTCAATGACTAAGATCATTTCAAAAATATACAAACTCTTATGTAACCTAGATAATAACATTTCAATTCCAATAACTAAATGGGATGCAGACCTGAGCAGAAACACAGACCAAAGCTTCTGGACAGAAATGTGTCTTAACACCTTTAAACTGACTAAAAGTCCAAACTTACAACTAATCCAATTCAAAACTCTCAATAGAATTATTATACTGGACAGAGGATGTTCAAGATGGTCTCAGAAGCTCAGACATTTGTGAGCACTGTGATAGTAACTCATCTGACAGCTTCATGCATGCACTGTGTTCTGCACACCTGTCCAGGCTCTCTGGCAGCAGGTCTGTGCTGATCTATCAGTCTCTAAATGTTTCTATCACAGCTTCACCGTCACTTTGTGTGCTTGGTGACATGAGTGCCATCGATATAGAGGGAGGATTAGTATCTGTAATCTTCAGAACTCTTTGTAGAGCAAAAAAAATGATTCCATTAAATTGGGAAAGCAAGAAAAACATCAACGTTAATCAATACAGGAATCTGCTCTTTGATCATATGTACGGTATGTATGGTAGGCGGGGTCGGGCCCTCTGCGTCTGACTGGCGTGGGGGGCTCTGTTGGTTGGGGTCTGGCCTGGCTCGATGGGGCGGCGGGGTGCCGTGTGGATCCCGGCCTGGGTGTTGGGGGTGGCGGTGTGCAGTTGGGGGGGTCTGCTCGGTCTGGGTGGTCCTCTTGCTTGCGCTGGGTGGGCTGGCGTGGGCCCCTTCCTATGGGTGCCGCTTGCGTCGGGGGCGGCTCGCCTGCACCTGGGGCTGGATCACTCCCTCTCTGGCTCGGGCGGGGCACCTCCTTGGGGTCCGCCGTTGTTCGGCGGCGGCCCACCCTTGCCGCGGGTCTTGGGGGGATGGGGGTGGGGTTCGGTTGGGGGGCTGGCCTGTGGGGGCTGGAGCAGGTCCCATTTGGTACGGGCCTGGGTTGTTCTGGCGCGTGTTGTGGTCTCCACTGAAATTCGGTGGGGCGCGGCTGGTCCTGTCAGTGCCTGCC
>ML136769.1:0-41701 GCA_003999625.1 Oryzias javanicus
TCAGCCGGCAGCCTTGGAGAACCGATCGACCACTGTCAGGATGACTGCTATTGTTCTGCGAACGAGGTAGATCAGTTATGAAATCCACTGCAATGTGGACCAAGGTCGATGGGGTGTAGGCAGGGGTGGAGAGAGACCCGATGGACGCTGGCGTGGCACCTTTGTTCTCTGACAGGTTGAACACTGGGCGACGAACTGAGCAACATCCGCCTGCAAAGTGGGCCACCAGAACAGATTGGACATTAGAGATTGAGTGGCACTGGTACCTGGGTGTCCTGCTGCGGGTGTGTCGTGGACCAGATGGAGAACCCGTTGTCGATGGGATGGAGGCACGTATGTTCGATCCTCAGGACATGACGGAGGAGGCGGGTGCTGGGAGTTGAGTTCGTTGAGCTCTGTCATAGCATCCCACTGGACAGGGGCCAGAACTAGTGTGGGTGATAAAATAGTCTCTGGAACAGAAGTGGAGGCAGCTGTGGTTTCATGGAGCCGAGAGAGGGCGTCTGCCTTCCCGTTCTTGGACCCCGGTCGGTAGGAGATCTGGAATCGGAAGCGGGAGAAAAACAAAGACCAGCGCGCCTGGCGAGGATTGAGGCGCTTGGCTGTGCGGATGTACTCCAGATTACGGTGATCAGTCAATACTAGGAATGGTTCTGCTGCACCCTCTAGCCAGTGTCTCCACTCACCGAAGGCCGCTTTCATGGCCAGGAGCTCCCGGTCCCCCACATCGTAGTTGCGCTCCGCAGCACTCAGTTTACGGGAGTAGAAGGCGCAGGGGTGAGTTTTAGGAGGTAGGCCCCGGCGCTGTGACAGCACAGCCCCAATGCCGGTGCTAGAAGCGTCGACCTCCACGATAAACTGCGTGGTGGAGTCTGGATGGCAAAGAATGGGAGCCCGGGAAAAACAGGTCTTGAGATTATCAAAGGCTGTGGTAGCTTCGGGGGTCCAATGAAGTTGTCGGACCCCCCTTGAGTAGTGATGTAAGGGGTTCCGCCACTGTACTAAAACCTCGGATGAAACGTCTATAGAAGTTGGCGAAACCCAGGAATCGTTGGAGCTCTTTGATGGTCGTGGGTTGTGGCCAGTGAAGCACGGCATCCACCTTCTTCTGATCCATGGTCACCCCTTGAGCGCTGATGACATAACCTAGGAAGGAGACACATGTCTGGTGGAACTCACATTTCTCTTGTTTGACGTAGAGTCTATGGTCGATGAGGCGTTGGAGGACTTGGCGAACGTGAGACACATGATCCTCGAATGTGTCAGAATATATCAGAATATCATCAATGTAGACGATGACGTGTTTGTGGAGCAGATCTCTGAAGATGTCATTTATGAAGGCCTGGAACACTGATGGGGCATTACAGAGACCAAAGGGCATCACAAGGTATTCGTAATGCCCGGTGGTCGTCGAGAAGGCAGTCTTCCACTCATCACCCTCACGAATCCGGATGAGATTATATGCACTACGCAGGTCCAGCTTGGTAAAAAAGCGCGCAGTGCGTAGTTGTTCCAGGGCTGCGGGGACCAGTGGCAGAGGGTATCGGTATTTTACCGTGACCTCATTGAGGCTGCGAAAGTCTATGCAGGGTCGGAGTCCACCGTCTTTTTTCTTCACAAAGAAGAATCCGGCTGACGCAGGGGACGTCGATGGTCGTATGAACCCCTTGGCTAGTTCCTCTGTGATGTATTTTTGCATGGCCTCAGTCTCTGGTTGGGACAATGGAAAGACCCTTCCTCTGGCAGGAGTGGCTCCGGGTAGAAGGTCGATGGCGCAGTCGTAGGACCTGTGTGGCGGTAGTTGAGTAGCGTTCTGTTTGCTGAATGCCTCCCTCAGGTCGCGGTACTGCGCCGGCACGTCCTTGAGTTCAGCAGACACCTCCTCCAGGCTTGTAGAGGCCACGTGGGTCTGGGCTGAGACGTTGAACCCACCGTCTCCCTTGCCACCCTGGATGCATTGATGGACACAGATGGAGGAGGGAAACGAGAGCTGTCGCGCTGACCAGTCTATGGAGGGGTTGTGTCTTTCCAGCCAGGGAAGCCCCAATATGATTGGGCAGCGAGGCGAATCAATCGTGAAGAGCCGAATGGTCTCGTGGTGGTCAGTCTGGATGATGAGCTCGACGTCTTCCGTGATGTATTGAATCTGCCCTGAGCCCAGTGGTCGGCCGTCGAGGGCTGAAACAGCTACGTGAGCATGGCAGGTGAGAAGAGGAATTCCGTGCTTACGGGCAAAGGTTAGGTCAACAAAGTTACCTGCAGCGCCTGAATCCACCATGGCCCGGGTTTGCATGGGGTGCTCATGCACCATCACAGACACTGAAATTTCAAAAGTCATAGGCAGGTCGCTTACCCGCTCGTTGTGACGACGCGGAGGACGGATGGGGCAGGTGGCTCGCAGGTGTCCTGGCTGGCCGCAATAGAGACACAGGTTCTCGCGGCGACGCCTCTCTCGTTCAGCGGGAGTGAGCTGTGTCGAACCCAGGTGCATAGACTCGGGCTCCATGGCTTGGGAGAAAGAGAGAGGCGGCGAGTACGTCACCGGAGAGCGAGGAGCTGTGAAGCGCGGGCGCCTCGACCGCATCAGATGGTCTAGCCGGATGGCCAGCTGGATGAGAGCCTCCACGCTTAATCCCTCATCGCGACATGCTAGCTCCTTTTGCATGTCGTCCGATAATCCACGGCGGAAGAGCCGTTTAAGTGTGTCCGGGGTACAGTCTGTTCGGGCCGCCAGAGTTCGAAACTTCACTGCGTATGACGCAACAGTGTCCCTTCCTTGGGTTAATTCCAAAAGGAGGTCTCCGGGGTCTTTGCCGTCGGCTGTGTGGTCGAAGACTCCACGAAGCTGCTGGGCAAACGCAGCGAAGGAATCAAACGGAACAGTTCCTCCTGCCCATTTGGCTGTTAACCATTCAAGTGCTTCACCAGTGAGAAGTGAGCACAGGAATGATACCTTGGCTTCCTCAGTGGGGTAGAGGTGGGGCTGTTGACGCAGGAACAGCTCGCACTGCATCAGAAAGCCACGGCAGAGTTCAGGCCTCCCGTTGAATTTATCCGGAAGTGAGAGTCGGGGACCGCTTAATACTCCGGCACTAGGACCCGGGGATGCCATTTCCGGGGGAGGATGTGGCGCGGCGGACGAAGGCGGATGCGTCGGTGACGCGGTGCTTGGGCCGGCTTGCAGATGCGCCACGATGGCGTCGGTGGCTGAGGATAAACGTTGGAGTTGGCGTCCATGCTCCAGCAGCAGCGCGGCGAACCCGGCTAGATTGGAAGGACTGGGAATCCCCACTGCTGGATCCGTGTCTGGTGAAGTATTCTGTAACACAGGCTCGGAGGCGTTTGGATCCATATGCAGTGAGTTTATTAAGTTCGGTGAAGCGTGGGAAAAGGCAGCGGAGGTCGGAAAGGCGGGGGTCAGTGCCGGCAAAGGAGCAACAGAGATGAGGACAGACGGTGGTCGAAGGCAGGCGGAGGTCAACACGGCGAGGGAATGTCGGAGGCTGGCGGAGACGAAGGTCAGGGACGTGCAGGAGTCGAGGTCGGCGGCTAGCAGGAGAGTAAACAGATCAGAACAGGGTCGAGGCTTGGAGAGGCAACAGGCTAGGAGAGTCGTTCGGTAAAGGCTACGGCACAATACTTCACAGAGTGCTAAGGGGAGAGCTTGGTTTAAATGCTGTGGAGACTGATTAGGGATTGGCAGCAGCTGAGGGATGGTTAATACTCAGGAGACTGTGCACGTGGATGACCTGAGAGGTAAACAGCAGGTGGATTCCTGACAATTTGGCTGGTCTGCAGTCACCATTACTATTAATTTGTATCTCAAAATTATCAGTGGGTTTTGATCGTAATAAAAACACATCAAAACAGTTTTGGAACAATTTAAAAGCTAATTAACCGTGAATTTATATTCACGAGGAGCTGATATGGTGCTATTGATCTTTACACTTTGTATCCTAGACTCCAGATATGATTTGAACCAGCTGAAAGAAAAATGTACAAAACTTAATATTTAAATTTATCAGACCTCTGGTAAATGTACACAGATTTTCAAATGAAGTCTGGAAAAAGGTGCAGCTATTACATTTATGCTGTTGGAAATAAACTTCTGTTTGCATGTTCTCCTCTTGATAGAACATAATGAATGAGAATATCATTCACTCTTATTTCTCTTTTGAACAAGACAATAATACTATAGCATGGATGAAACTGTATAACCTTATTTAGGGTTCCACTTCATAATAAATAACTTATTATGTGAGCAGTATTCATGAGTGTATCTGTCTGTCATTCAGCTGTCAGCACCAATATGTGGTCAAATTATTGTTGTGTCTCATTGTTGCAGTGCTGTTGTGTTGACAGAGTTTTGTGTTTTTATTTGCTGGTGTGAAGCTGTTCTTTAGCCCACGTGTGTTGTCTGAATTTGTAGCATGTCGAGATCTTTTGTCCTTTGTACAGTCGAATTAGACTCAATAGAAATCATCTGCAGAAAAATCTACAGACTGGTAAATAGTTCAGTCATATTCATGCATGAATTGGACTGATTCATGAAATCTCTCAGAGGATTCTGACGGATGACAATGAACTCTAATGTTGCATGCCTATTAGGACAGGACAAAGTATAGTGAGAGTTTTGATGGTTAGAATGAACAAAGAGTCGGTGATGTAGAAAGAGAAGATTTAATAAGAAGCTTCAAGATTTTAACAGATAATGGACAATATGTGTCAGTGATTTTTAAAGTTTCTAACACATAAACTGACAAACAGTTTTTTATTCCTGAGTGAATCTTTGTTCTTTATATTTTACTTTCAAATCTGAAGAAATGTTAAACCAAGATCTGCAATAATTTTGCGCATTGACTTTTTTATAGGATTTTTTCTGTCACAGCTAAAAGTTTTATTTAAAATTTGATTGCAACCAGAAATATTGTTTGTCACAGACATAAAGCAGATGTTTAAATGAAAATAAAAGTCTTAAACATTGACTACAACAACAGTTTATAGTTTTTCTCCAAAGGTGAAATTTCTTAGCCTCCAAAAGACATTTTTCTGTGCCACAAAGTGATCTTTAAAGCAAATTCTAAACTAACAACATGTTTTGATTTCAGAGTATATACTCAGAGTATATGTGTACAACTACAGAGGAAGCTAGTACAAGTGAATAAACTCAGTGCAGTCAGGTGAAATGTCGCCCTCTGCTGGTCATGTCCCAGATTACACTGAAAAATTTGAGTCTACTTTCTTGCATTTAACATCTAACATGATCTGTTCCTCTGATTGATTTTTTCCTGATTCTATCCATCCTGGTCACTCCCAAAGAGAACCTCAGCATCTTCATCTCTGTTACCTCCAGCTCTGCTTCCTGTCTCTGCATCAGTCTCTAACCAACAACATGGTTGCTCTCACCACAGTCTTCTACATCTTTCTTTTCATTCTTAATAAAACTCTTTTTCACTCTTGAATTTTTCTCCACCCATTCCAACCTGCTAGCAGCTTCTTTACATCTGTTCTGAACTGTTGACCTAAAGTACTGAAAGTCCTCCACCTTCTTCTCCTCTGCTCCCTATAAACTCTGTGTTCCACTTCAGTTCTTCTCATTCACAATCAGATACTCTGTTGACCTGACTTCCATTCCTCTCGTTTCCAGAGAGAACCTCCACCACTTTAGATGTTCCTCCTCCTATTCTCAGATCACAATGTCATCTACAAACATCCTGATCCAAAGAAATTCTTGTCTAACATCATCTGTTAGTCTGTTCATCACCACAGACACAAGAAAGAGTTCAAAGCTGATATGTGATGCAGTCTCACTTTATTTTGTATTTGTATTTATTTATTTAGTAGGGACGGATATAAAAACATAGACATACAGCAAAGCAGCAATCCCATGCCCATATCATCATGCTTGTAGCAGAAGCTAATTTGCAGCATTTGTCCCCAGATGGGCTTTTTATACAAAAAATAATAATAATAATAATAATAATAATAATAATAACAATCGTGATAAGACATAAAATGAAGTGACTGGTTACAAAATGACAAAATTGTTTAAAAACAGAGACTTGTTAAGAAGATAAATACATACATATATATGTATATATACATACACACACATATACATATACATGTATGCATACATACACCCAAGCAAACCCCACTCAAACATGTGTGCAACGCTGCTGCTGGTACAGCCAGGACTTTGTCTGTTTTTTAAAGAGACTGAAGCTGGTCATAGATTTCAAATCAGCAGGGAGTGAATTCCAGAGTCCTGTTCCCTTCACAGAGAGAGCAGACTGAGCAAAAGAAGTTTTGCGAAAGGGAACGTTGCAGTTTCCACTTGAAGCTGCTCTAGTGGGTCTACTGGAACTCTCTAGTTCAGGGGTCACCAACCTTTTTTGAACCTGAGGGCTACTTCGTGGGTACCGAGTCAAATGAAGGGCTACCATTTTGAAATAAGAAATTTTGCTTTGTTATAGTTAGTTATATATTATTTATAATGAATAATGATACTCCTTTATGTAAACAAACTGATTTCTAACCATAATTATCAACAATGACAACAAGCTAGGAAACAAATATCAATATTCCGCACTTTATTAGTCTCAGTTATTGTTACATTTTGAGATGATCACTTACATTTCATGGGAACATATCCCATTTTCACTATGTTGTACCACATTAGTCAATTATGTAATGTTAAAAACATCTACTTACAGATTTTAAACAAATCTTGTCACATTTTGAACTAATAACCAATAATAATTAACAAAATCAATGATTTTTGAACTGAAGTGGGTTAGAGGTCACCTAAACTTCATGTATCATGAACATATTTTTATGAAGTTTTAATTTTTAAATCTATGTAAAGCCAAGTGTAATTAAAAAAAAAATTGCAACAGAATGAAATGTTATTTTAGATGCATCTTACAAGTGAGTTGTGGTAATTTCAGAATAGACCCGAGGGCACCTTGTGGGGTCCTTGAGGGCTACCTGGTGCTCACGGGCACCACGTTGGTGACCCCTGCTCTAGTTTATAAATTAAAGCGCTTTAAGGGCTAGGTGCTAATTCATCTAACACATTTAAAAAATATTTTTTTTAAAAGATTGAAAATGGATAAAATTTGAGAATGCTAAAATTTTGTGTTTTGATAAAATATGGCAGGTGATGAAATTGAATTGGTTTCAAAATCTAAAATCTTTAAAGCTCGATTGTAAAGTCTCTCCACAGGTTTTAATGTGGTTTGGTGTGTTTGTGACCATACAGTAACTCCGTAAGACAGGTGGGAAAAGATCATTGAGTTTAAAAAGATCCAAGCACATTCGGAAGTCAGACATTTTAACATGTCTACTTTTAGTATCAGACTTAATCTATTCTGGACTTTATTTTTGTACTTCTAGTTTCAATTTTGAAGCATGTTTATGGATTATCCAAAGGAGGGCTGTTAAATCCTGATCCTTCACACTCTTCTTTCTGAAACTTCAGGAAAGAGAAATTACTCCACATGTAATCTTGGACATCACCAGTAGAGGGCGACATTTCACCTGACTGCACTGAGTTTATTCACTTGAGCCTCCTCTGTATGTGAGTGTGTGGGTTCATGAATTCAAAATATCTCTGATTGAAACAAACAAGTGAATGTACAAAACAAACAGAATTTAGATTCATCCTGAATCACAGATTGAAAATGATCCCTTTAGCAGATAAATTAAGATAAACTCTGGAGAATATTTTTCCATGACTTCTTTCTTTAACTTTGTGCTGAGTTTGATGTTTTCTCTCACTTTTCTCTTCTTGATGTTTTCTTCCTAAAGGATCTCATCAACTCACAGTGAAAACTGAAAACAGATAAATTCCCAGAATCATAAGAAAAGAAATGAACACAAAAAATTAAAGCATAATAAAATATTTTATTGACATAAAAATATCAAAAGATGATGCAGCAAAAAAAGATATGTATATTGATGTATACACACACTATGTGCTTATCATCAAACAATTTTGACATGAAAAAAAAATATTTTTTTATATTAAATATAAAAACAACCCCTCCAAGAAAACCAAACAAAAAATAAAAAATAATTCAATCTTTCTAAAGTCCAGAGCGTCAAAATAAAAAAAAAACAACATCGTTTTCTTGTTGTCTGTTATTGATGTTCTTTTTTTTTTTTTTTTTTTAGACTATACGTTAGCTGTTTAAAGACTCACTCCAATTAATTTTTTTTCTGTAGGATCTTTCTCATGACGGAGGATGTATATAAAGTAAATTAAGATTAGAATTGCGTTTGAGTATTCTTTATTTAAATCTAAAAATCTTAAACTGCTGTTTAGAAAAACTTGAAATAATAACATAGAAGGTACAATAAGCAGGTCATAAGCTTCCTGCTCTGCTCCGTTCTCATTCATGCACTTCTAGAAGACTGGATCCATGTACGTCCTCGTCTGAGCTGGAATCTGGATGAAAACTGCATGGCTGGATATCTTCAATATTGCTCGCCATTCTTGCTGCACCAGTAATGTTGGGTTATGAGAGGCTGTAAGCTAGTGGAAGTGAGTGAAAACAGATGGATGATGAAAAAGAGGCGGGCTCACTCTGAGCGTACAGTCTCCCCAAAAATAAGAGACAAATGTATAAAGAACTCCTGCTGCTCTGCAGAAACTCTGTCCTAGAAAACAACTGTTCTGTTTATTTATACTAGAAACAGAATAATTATAATTAAAAGACAACTTGTTGGTTAATATACTTGATAACAAAAGTTATTCAGAAGGTTAAAACACACAAAAAGTAATTAAAAAAGAATTGTTTCAAAGCCTGACTATATAAGGACTCACTCTTCTTCTGCAGAGTTCAGTTCAACCAGCAGCTGCAGACCTGGTTGATGTTACTGTTGAAAAACTCCAACAATCCAGAGAAAATCTCAGCAAACTAAATTCATCCCTGAGTTCCTTTAGGATTATATGTTAGGAAGCTTTAAGAAAATTGTTAAGATCACATATGAAATGAAAAAACTGAACAAAAATACTAAAGAGGAAAACATTTGGATCCCAGCAAAACACACAGCTGCTCTTATCAGCGCCCCCTACATGTCAAACGTTTGTTCCATCACATTGTTTGATGCTGCTGGTTCTGAGGATCTACAAGAAAACCCAAAGATGTGGAGTTACTCAGCAACTGAGGATGGAGGATGTTCTGGATGCAGAATCTACATCAACATATCAGATTTGATCACTACAGATCTAAATGTCATCTCACCAAGTGCTGGTCCTTATTGAATTTCAGAGTAAAGCATCTCATCAGCAGAAGACAGAACTTTCCTGTTGAAGAAAAAATAAAAAATTACAAATAAAGAAAAAAATAAAAATGATTTAATAACATTCACTTTATGGATTCCTGAGTTTCCTTTGCATCAGTTTTCAGTCACTTCAGTTCCAAAGATGAAGACTTGACTCACCTTGTTTCTCTTCATCATCTCTGCATACAGCTGACTGCCATCTAAAGAAAACAACATCCAGATTGTTTGGTTGTCACAGCAACCATCCCAGAATCTGACACTGTCATTTGTAAAGACACAGCTGCAGGATGGAGAACATGTTTCCATGTAGAGGCAGATTTTACCTGCAGACGCCTCATTAGTCTTCACATCAGATAAACTATCATCTCTGCTTTGTCATGTTTCTGTCTCTTTTCTGTCAGAACAACATTTCATCAAACTCAACTGTTCAATAAATCCATCAGAAATGTTGAAGAAATGCTTTGATTTTCTCACTTTTCTTACCTTTAATCTTGATTGAAGAATATGTAATCTTCCTGGATTCACCTGAAACATCAACCATTTATTATATTTTCTTCTGGTCTCATCTCAATTTAAATATAATATTTTCTTTTCATTCTTTGTTCTTAATGTCTGATAGAGAAAATCTGTCCATTTTGTACCACACATCAAAATGTAAATGAACAGATAAATGTTTTAATCTTGACTGATTCTTTCATTCTACCTTTGCTTTCATCTTCTGGATCATTTTGAATCTCTTCAGGATCTCTGTGTGATCCAAACAGAGAAATCCACCTTAAAAATGAATCACACAAAGACACAATCAAGACTTTTCTAGAAACAAAATGTTTTCCATCAGTTTATAGATCAGATATCAAGACATGAAACTGTCATGTTCAGTTCATTTGTTCTGAAGTCATAAATCAAGATCAGTCAAAGTTTATTGTAACCATGGAGAAGATTGATGTCATTTCTGTTCTGAGCTTCATTGTGTTCTGCAGCAGAGCTCTGGTTGTTGATCTGAGAACTGCTGGAAGAAATCAATAGAAATATATTTATTGAAAATATCATCTCAAAGAAAATCAAATGAAAAACTTTTAATAAGATAACAAAAAAAACCTGTTCATGTGTGAATCTGGAAATGAAAAAAAAGATAAATTATTGATTATTCTGAAATTATGAAGAATATTATCTAATAAAAAAGAAACATTTTTCACCTTTTGATCTTTTCCAGAGAAACCAGATCATGAATAGAAAAATGATCAAAATTACTGAAGTTAGAGCAAAAACCAACACAGGAAATGAGGATCTATCAGGTCTGGATGTAGCTGTAAAAACATGAATTGATAAAATAAATGTAAATATTATCAACTAAATCATTTACAGTGAGATTAATCAAAAGTTCCAATAATAACTAAAGATTCACTGACATGTTACTGCCAACCAGCTCTGTGGAGATTCTTTTCCTGAGGATTGACACTTGTAGAAACCTTCATGTGACTTTGACACTGCAGGGATGATCATCTCCACTCTGCTCTCACTTTGGATTAATGTGTCATTTTGATAGAAGACGACTTTAGAAAGAAGATTTTCTGTCCTCCACTTGCAGCCAAGAGTAAGAGAATGTCCCTCAGTCACAGGATGGACAGGACTCAGCAGGATCAGATCATCATCTGGAAACATCAACATTCCTCCTCATCACAGATCATCTCCACATGTTTGACATTGTCTGCTTCATTCTGCTTTCCATCCAGTTGATCATCTAAATCCACATTCAAGTTGTGTGGAAGTCAAGCTGAAAAAAGGAATCCAAACATGTTTCCACTCACTGTGTCCAGTGATGTTGACTGCGTTGCTGAAAGCTGATCCAGACTCACACCAGAACACTGCATTACTGGACTGGATCTTCTGAACATGACATGTTGATCCATTCATTGTTCCCCAGTCAGAACAGAATGACAGCAAGTCAGGAAGCAGAAAGCTGCCGACTCTCCACTCAGCAGAGTTTCCCTCACAGGTCAGAGAGAGCGAGTCAGAGGTGAAGTGTTGGACTCTGTCAGGACTCACTGAGAGAGACGCTGATGGATGAAGATCTGAACACAAACATGAGGAAGATCAGCACACTTTAGCTGGATTCACTAACAACACAAACATGGAGAAATCCTGAGTCTGACCTCCAGACCAGACAAAGTCAGGTTGACTGTAAAGAGTGGAGACGTGTGGCTCTCCTCTTCCAGCTCTGCACACATATCCTGCTGTGTGTGTCTGTCCATGAATGATGTAGGAGTTGTCTGCAGTCCCATTGGAGCTAGCAGGCAGCAGCTCATAGCTGTAAGAGGCAGACTTGTGGGATAGATCAGGAACAGCTTTATACCAGTAGAAGCTCCATCCTGCAGACTCATGTTCAACCTCACAGCTCAGAGTCACTGAGGATCCAGGACTCAACCACCGTGGAGACACTCTCAGGACTGGTTCTGGTTTGAGGTCTGTTGGAGAAAAATTATTGTTTTACTGATGTATTATGTCATTTTCTTAGTTTTGAAATTGACCAAACTTAAAAAGTCTTTCTGCTCAGAACAAAAACCATCAGTTTACCTGAAACAGATAATGTTAGAGCTTCACTCCACTCTGTAGCAGAATAGGAATCATGTGTAGATCTGCTCTTACAGCTGTAGTCTCCACTGATGGAAGCTGTGAATGTCCAGTCTTTCCTGTTTGTCCTGAATGTCTGTGACTGAGATGTTCTCCATTCATACTCCCACTGTACTCCTTCACCTCCCTGAACCTCACATGTCAGAGTGATCGTCTCTCCTCTGAACATCTCAGACCAGCTGGGTTTTTGGATCACACTCACTTTGTTGGAAACTGTTTCCATCAGATTTAAAACAACAAACATTTAAACACATTTTTCATGTTAAAATGAATGATTGTAACAAATTTTAAATGGAGTCATGTCACTCACAGGTTATATTAATGTTGACTTCATCACTTTTATCAGAGTAGATCGCTGGTTCTCCTCTTAATCCTCTGCATCTGTAGATTCCTCCTTGTGAGACTCTGATGTTTCCATTTTCTCCATCATTGATTCTGGATTCAGAGGTGTGTGAGGTTCTTCTGAACCACTCATATTTCCAACCAGCAGATTTCTCCACAGAGCAGCTCAGTGTCACTCTGTCTCCTACTGACACAGTTGTTGTTCCTGCTGTCAGGGTGGATCTGGGTCTGTCTGATGTAAGAATACAAAGATTACATCTTTACATTATAAATATATGCCTTAATGAAAACATTGTAATTCCAAAAGAGAGAAAACTGATTTATAAACATTCCATTTTTTTACACATGCTTCTTCCTTTTTCAGGTCATAGGGTTGAACAGTCTTTCTCAAACAGTCAAACAGATCCAAGTGCAGCAGGTTTTATTGGCACAGACAGGACAACAGGAGTGAAAAACAGCTAAACATCCACAAAGCTAAATCAGGGTCAAGCAGGCAGAGGTCAAACACAAGTATGAAGGAATGAGAACAATCAGAGTCGAAGACGATCAGTTGTCAGATGAACGGTCAGGTCAGTGATGCAGGCTGCTGGGAGTGACTGCAGAAAAAAAACAGCTGTGGGAATTATAGGAGTTACAGCAGTGGCTGATGGGAAGGATAGAGTGGAAACCCAGGAAGTGCTAGTAATCTGGTGATGGATCCCACAGATGGCAAGAGGGGAAGACAGAGGACTGATTCATGACACTATTCCTGCTGGTAGCAGGGATAGTGTTTTAAAATCACACACACTCCTTCACTCTAAATCAGGGGTCTCAAACTCGCGGCCCGCGGGCAATCTGCGGCCCGCAGGATGATAATTTGCGGCCCCCGTCTTCATATGAAAGATTACTGTTAGTGCGGCCCGCAAGGCTGATATGAATGACAGTTGTGTGCAGAGCTGAACGAACCAATCACGGTAAGGTATATGGTTCTGGAGGGCGGGACATCAGCGGGCTTTCAGAGCCTCCTCACTCATTAATTCATTCCTCCAGTCAGCTGGGCGGAGGAGGAGCCATGAAGCTGTGAAGTGCTTTCTCACTGAACTTGATTCGCGGGCCCCGCTCCTCTTTCGCCGCGTGACAACACGTGATACACAGCCTGCCGCTTGTCAAAAAGCGTGTTCCTGACGCCGCGCGACAATTCCGCGCACGCATCAAATATTCCGCGCGGACAAATCTGACCCTCGCGAGCGATTTTTCCTCCCCCACGATCAGAAAAAGTCCTCGCGAGAGAGACTGACGGGTTTCTGAACGCACGCTCAGCAGGTGGTATCCACACCGGAGCAGCGCGGTCACGCACGCAGTAGCAGAGAGATTCTTCTTCTATGGTGTTTTTACCGTTCATTAGCGCTGCTGCGACTGTGCGTGGAAATATTGAACCGGGTTGAAGACTCAGTGCGTGCCCGATTTGTGTGCAGAGCTTGAGACCAGATTTAAAAACTTGCGTAGCAACGCGCGCTCCAGACGCAGAGGCCAGGAATTCTGGTGTGCAGTGTTTTTATTGAGCTTTCAGTGAGCGCGCTGCTCTCAGCTCAGAAATGAAGGAGGTTCTGGAAATACAGACATTTGAAACTGAATAAAAATAATTTTCTCTTGTCCAGTGTTTGTCAGGTATTTTTCTCTTAAACCCCCCCCACACACACACACACACACACATACTGAACTTTCAGTTGCATCATTAGTATCAGTTAATTTGCTCAAGTTAAACGTATATCTCCTCAAAATATTGAACTTTTATTATAATTAAAGAATGATTTAAAAGAAAAACTTCTTGAAAACCCTTTTTATTAATTGTTCTTTTTCTTTTTTTAGAATACTTCCAAAACTTCCAGACAAAGTAAAAACAATCTTTCCTTTTTTCTCTCCACAGTAGTGATGGAATTCTGTCTTTTCTCAGAGATTCAGTTCTTTTGCATTGGTTCACTGTAAACAGCAGCTATTTCTGCTACCAAATTGATTTTTAGGTTGTTTTTGCTATATTTAATTTATTATCAACTACTATGTAAGATTATGCATAATATTCATCACTAATGTAAACATGTTTTCATTCACATTCCCCCCAGGGGGGCGCGCCCCACCCTTTGTGAAACACTGCTCTGCTCAGTCAGTCAATATGTGGTTTTACAGTCGTCTGTGTCTGCTGTATGGTCATTGTTATTATTTTAATTATTAATGATTGATTATCTGATTAATTTTTTAAAACTAATTAATTCATTCATTATTTCGTGTTAAAAATAAAGATATTTGGAATGTTTTATCAGCGATTTTCTTGTGAAAATCCTGATGTGGCCCGGCCTCACCCAGACTCTGCCTCCAGCGGCCCCCGGCTGAATTGAGTTTGAGACCCCTGTTCTAAAGGTTCTGTTTAGAGTCACCAGTTTACCTAAGAAACATGTTTATTGAAATCCTGGAGGAAACTTGCACGACTTAAATACAATGATAGATCAGTAACCAGACTCACCATCACTAAATCACATGAAGATTCATCAAATAATAATACATTAGTCCACCATCCTGATCAAAACTGGATCTTTGGTGTTTACATCACATCCTATAATGTCTACTTTGTTGACTTTTGTGTCAAAGCTTGAAGAAGTTCAAAACAGAAAGAAACAGAACATCCTCACCAGCAGTCTGAACCAAAGAAGCTCCTCAGATGAACAGTTAATGAATTCTATGACTAATAAATGTGAAAGTTTTCCTGCTGATTATTTCAATGAAGAACAAGGAAAACACAAAGAAACTCACCAACAACAGAGACTAAATGACTGAACTCTGTGTGAAAAACTGGTTCTCCTCTTCCTCCTCTGCATCTGTAGACTCCTCCCTGTGAGACACTGATTTGTCCATTTGAAAGGAAAACAGCATCTTGTGTGGTCAGTGGTTTGGAGGGTTTCTCTCCTCTGAACCAGAAGAAACTCCAACCAGATGATGAAGGTTTGACTGAACAGTTCAGGTTCACTCTGCCCCCTGCTGGAGACTTTGAGATCTTCAGTTCAGCCCTTGGTTTGTGAGCTGTGGAGTTAAAACAATATATTTATTTATGTGTCTAAACAAATAAAAGTATAAATGAAACTTGAAAACATGAAAGAGAATTGTTCATTTCCAAAAAACGAATTTACCTGAAACAGATAATCTTACAGCTTCACTCCACTCTGTAGCAGAATAGGAATCATGTGTAGATCTGCTCTTACAGCTGTAGTCTCCACTGATGGAAGCTGTGAATGTCCAGTCTTTCCTGTTTGTCCTGAATGTCTGTGACTGAGATGTTCTCCATTCATACTCCCACTGAACTCCTTCACCTCCCTGAACCTCACATGTCAGAGTGATCATCTCTCTTCTGAACATCTCAGACCAGCTGGGTTTTTGGATCACACTCACTTTGTTGGAAACTGTTTCCATCAGATTTAAAACAAGAAACAATTAACACATTTTTTATGTTAAAATCAATGATTGTGAAAATGAAGTTTAATCACTCACAGTTTATATTAATGGTGACTTCATCACTTTTATCAGAGTAGATCGCTGGTTCTCCTCTAAATCCTCTGCATCTGTAGATTCCTCCTTGTGAGACTTTGATGTTTCCATTTTCTCCATCATTGATTCTGGATTCAGAGGTGTGTGAGGTTCTTCTGAACCACTCATATTTCCAACCAGCAGATTTCTCCACAGAGCAGCTCAGTGTCACTCTGTCTCCTACTGACACAGTTGTTGTTCCTGCTGTCAGGGTGGATCTGGGTCTGTCTGATGTCAAGAAAACAAAGTTTAATATATCAGATAATAACATATTTCCCTCAATGAAAATGTGGTAATTTTTTAAAACAAAAAACTGAGAAACAACTGATTTATGAATTTTCTACACTTCCTTCTTACTATTTAGGATCCCAGTGTCGCTAAATTGGCGCTGTTAAGTGAAGGAGTTTTCCATGCAGGGTTACAAAAGCAGTTTGCCTATGAAGTCTGTTTTTAGACTCTTGGAAGAAGCCTGAATGAACAATGAGAAACATGCAAACTCTGCACATAAAAAAAACCCAAATGGGATTTTAACCAGTACCTTCTCTGCAACCTATCGTGTTAAGTTTAAAATATTTATCAGACCCTCCAGGATTTTGCGGCAGATTTTTATGATTATTGTGGCCTTAAATGCCTGATGTTGCAGGATCTTTTGTAAAAATATACAAATACATATATATATATATATAATATATATATATATTTCACAGATGCACTAGGAAAATACTTAATCATCACTTTATTCAATTATCTCACTGTCATTTAACTTGAATAGAACCATTAAACACAAAATGAACTTTTTTCTGCTCACAACAACCAAAATATTTTCATATTGATTTAAACATAATTTAGAATAAAATTACATTTTTCAGGGATAAATTATGACTTAAAAAAAAGCACAAGTAGATTAAGTATCACATCTCCATGTTCTCCTCAGAATCTTCCTTTTTATCTATTTCAAAAGGATCACTGGTGAGTCACTAATTGTGACCCAACCCGCCGCGTGCGCGCCCTCAATCAAGCTTAGCACCGCATCAAAGATGTTTAAGATGGGCCTGCTACGAGAGAATAACTGTTGGAAATGCGGAAATAACTCTGGTACTTTTTTTCACATGTTTTGGGAATGTCCTTTGGTGTTTCCTTTTTGGACTGAAGTGATTACAAGCATGGAAAATATGATTGGACTACCTATTCCTCAATCACCACAACTATGTCTATTGGGAGATGAATCTGTTAGGCCTCTTGGATTCCCAAAAGAATTGTTTGGGCTCGTATTGGTTGGATCAGTGGTGGCCGCAAGACTCATTTAAGAAATTGGAGGAGTCCCCACAAACCTCAGCTCATGGACTGGGTGAAGCTCATGACTGAGACTGCTTCATTCGAGATTTTAATTGCTAAAACTAACAATACCCAGGAAAAAACAGGTCGAATATGGAGCCGTTTTATGACATTTATAACGACACAAGACTCTTCTTCCACTTTATAAGTAGAATTGTGCCATCTTGCTGGTTTTCTTCTGTTTAATTGTACTGATATGATACTCTCGTAATGTTTTTATTTTATTTTTTGTTTTTGTCCTTGTTGCTGTTGTTGTTATGTTTGTGAAAAATCAATAAAAACTTTGATGACAAGCTTAGCACCGCACCCTCACCTTGCCGCGTGTGTGCCCGCGCATGTGGCAGGGTGGGGGAAGATAAAAAACTCGGATAAGACTAAAGAACGCTGATTATAAAAGAGCCGGAAAGAAGTCAGAAGGGAAACAGACATGAAGCTTCTACGTCATCCATGACTGTTGTCACGGTACATTGGCCAAAGTTGCATTGACAATAAAAAATGCAAGATGCGCCAAAAATCATGGGATTTGCTTGAATTTACATTAACAGTTGCAATCGCAACATTGCAAAATCCTGGAGGGTCTAATTTATAACCTTTTGTGTTATAACATTTGTGTCAAAGCTTGGGGAAGTTCAGAACAGAAAGAAAACTTTTTAAAGGTCTGAAAGTTTTCCTGCTGATTATTTTAATCATGGCTTGGCTTCGCGAACAAAGATCACAAGGGTGGCTGTCCACGTCATTTGCAGGCGCGCTCATGGCTGAGTAGACCAATCCTTGACAGACAGGTCCGCCGGCAGCAACTGCAAGGGAAGGTTTGCTCAGGGTTGGGTGCTGTGGTGTTGCGGTTCTTCCTCCTGAGCCTCTTGTCCTTCAGGTTGGCGATACGGGAGCCTTCAAAGGAGGAGACAGCTGTGTGGATGGTGGAGCACCAGGCATTATGATCAGCAGCAAGGGTGGACTACCGGCGGTCATCAATGTGACAGGCATTCAGGTTCCATTTTAGGAACTTTGTACCGTTTCTTTGGTGCCCCTCTGTCTTGATGACCGCTGGCTAGTTCACCATACATGGTGACTTTTGGTGGGCGAGTGTCCTCCATCCTGTAGACATGTCCTGCCCAGCGAAGTTGTGTCTTTAGCAGCATGGCCTCAATACTAATGACCCCTGCCCGCTCCAGGCCCTCAACATTTGAGATGTAGTCACTCCAGTGGATGCCAAGGATGGTGCGGAGGCAGCGCTGGTGGAAGCGTTCAAGGAGTCATACGTGGCTTCTGTAGGTGACCCACGACTCCGAGCCATACAGAAGAGTGGTGAGGACGATGGCTCTGTAGACACTTATTTTGTTGTCTTGCTTCAGGTGCTTGTTGTTCCACACCCACTTGTTCAGTCGGCCAAATGCGCTGCTTGCTTTCGCTAGCCTGCTGTCGATGTCCTTGTCAATTTTGGCGTCTGATGTGATGGTGCACCCCAGGTAGGTGAACTGATAGACTGTCTTCAGTTCCGTATCACCAATCTTGATGTGAGGGAGGTGGTATTCGTCCTTGGGTGCTGGCTGGTAGAGGACCTCAGTCTTTTTGAGGCTAACTTCAAGTCCAAAGAGCTAGGCAGCATCTGCAAAGCAGGATGTTATGCGCTGCAGTGCCCCTTTCTGAGTGGGCAACAAGTGCAGCATTGTCAGCGAAGAGGAGCTCCCTGATCATTTGTTTGTGTGTCTTTGTGTGGGCCTGCAGCCGTCTGAGGTTGAACAGGCTGCCATCGAGACGTTACCGGATATAGATGCTGTCATCTTCATCAAGATCTTCAGTGGCCTGCTTCAGCATCATACTAAAGAAGATGCTGAAGAGAGTCGGCGCTAGGACACATCCCTGCTTCACTCCGTTGAGGATGGGAAAGGATTCTGAGAGGTCACTGTTGACTCTGACCTGGCCTCGCTGGCCCTCATGCAGCTGGATGACCATGCTGAGGAACTTTGGTGGACATCCAAGGCGTTCCAGGATCTGCCACATTCCTTTCCTGCTCAGTGTCGAAAGCATTTGTCAGGTCGACAAAGGTAATGTAGAGCCCTTTGTTTTGCTTACGGCATTTCTCTTGTAGCTGTCGCAGAACGAAGACCATGTCTGTGGTGCTCCGGTTAGACCTGAATCCACACTGACTTTCGGGGAGGTGGCCAGCAGTGATGGCGGGTACCATCCTGTTGAGGAGCAGTCTTGCTAGGATCTTTCCAGCAATGGAGAGGAGGGTGATGCCACGGTAGTTGGAACAGTCCGACTTTTCCCCTTTGTTCTTGGACAGAGTGATGATGATTACATCACGGAGGTCCTTTGGGAGTTCCCCGTTCCCAACAGCAGACAAAGAGCTCGTGGAGCTTGGCATGTAGAGCAGGACCCCCGTGTTTCCAGATCTCTGGGGGAATTCCATCTATTCCGGCTGCTTTTTGGCACTTTCAGCTGTTGAGTGGCTTTAGTGGTTACCTCCAAGGTGGGTGGTTCATCTAGTTCTGACTTCACTGGTTGCTGTGGGATGTGCAGGATGGAAGCACTATCAACAGAGCGGTCAGCACTGGAGAGGGCCTCGAAGTGTTCTGACCAGCGGTTTAGGATGGAGACTTTGTCCGAGAGGAGAGAGACTTCTACAACTAATAAATGTGAATGTCTGAACTTTTTAAAGGTCTGAAAGTTTTCCTGCTGATTATTTCAATAAAGAATCAAGAAAACACAAAGAAACTCACTGACAATGATGACTGGATCACTGAACTCTGTGTGATAAACTGGATCTCCTCTTCCTCCTCTGCATCTGTAGACTCCTTCCTGTGAATCTTTAATTTCTCTATTCAAATGGAAATCAGTATTTTGCGCTGTCAGCAGTTCATCGTTTTTCTCTCCTCTGTAAAAAGAATAACTCCAACCAGATGATGATGGATTCACAGAACAGCTCAGAGTTTCTCCATTTCTACTCAGCTGAGCCTTTGACTTATCTGGAAGAGATTTTCAAACAATTTTGTTTGTATACAAACACATTTACAAGAAAATTCTGATAAACTTTAACTTTTCATGAGATCTGTTTTTTTTTACAGTTTCAGGATTTCTTCAGCCTAAAATTAAAAAATCTGACTAAATAAACTGGAATGAAAGCTAAAAAAGTTTTAATTATGTTTACAATAATAAAAAAAGTTTTTTTCTTCAGCCAAGGAGGCAAAATCGAGGCTAAAAGGACCTGTTAGATGCTCGAGCCTCAGCATTAGACACCGTGTAAAAAAAAATAATAATAATTATAATTGTTTGAATTGATAGAATATAAGCCAATCAGCAGGCTGTTTGGTGGCACATATGACACACTAAAGTGAACCTTATTAAAATAAATTCAAAGACTGGGAGAAAGCGATATGAGAGACAACGCATCTGAAAACTTCAGTGTTGCAAACGAGAAAAGATTTTTGAAAGGAAAAATAAAATGAAAAGAAAAGTTATAATTAGCTCATTTTTACGTTTTTTTTTTCTTGAAACTTTACTTTTTGTTAACAATAAAATAATTTTTGATCTCAAAACTGACTTTTTCCGGGATAAGGTGGACCAAAAATCACTCCATAGGAAGCAAAAAAAAATCTTTACATTCTGCAAAAAATTTGAATTCTTACCTGAAACCGATAATGTTAGAGCTTCACTCCACTCTGTAGCAGAATAGGAATCATGTGTAGATCTGCTCTTACAGCTGTAGTCTCCACTGATGGAAGCTGTGAATGTCCAGTCTTTCCTGTTTGTCCTGAATGTCTGTGACTGAGATATTCTCCATTCATACTCCCACTGAACTCCTTCACCTCCCTGAACTTCACATGTCAGAGTGATCGTCTCTCCTCTGAACATCTCAGACCAGCTGGGTTTCTGGATCACACTCACTTTGTTGGAAACTGTTTCCATCACATTTAAAAACAAAAATAATAAAACACATTTTTCATGTTAAAATGAATAATTACATTTTAAGTAAACTTAAATTACTCACAGTTTATGTTAATGGTGACTTCATCACTCGTATCAGAGTAGATCGTTGGTTCTCCTCTAAATCCTCTGCATCTGTAGATTCCTCCTTGTGAGACTCTGATGTTTCCATTTTCTCCATCATTGATTCTGGATTCAGAGGTGTGTGAGGTTCTTCTGAACCACTCATATTTCCAACCAGCAGATTTCTCCACAGAGCAGCTCAGTGTCACTCTGTCTCCTACTGACACAGTTGTTGTTCCTGCTATCAGGGTGGAACTGAATCTATCTGATTTTGCTAAAAAACACAATTCCATTTAATAAATATTATATTAATGTCAGTTAAGTAACATATGCGAGTATATTTTATACATTTAGGCAGATAATATAAAAATATATCTTTAAAGTAAATACTTTAGTACAGGGGTCTGCAACCTGTGGCATCAGAGCCACATGTGGCTCTTTAACTCTTCCATTGTTGCTTTTCTGGTTTAAGAAAAATAAAATTTTCAAAAACTAACAATACTGAGCTAGAGCCTTTTAGACATCAGATTTTTGTGTGCCATGTACCACCAAAAATCAACTGGAAGTCAGAAAGCACGACCATAAGTAAGGCGAACTGGATTATAAAACAGATTTTCTATTTTTGATCAACATTTAAGTGTGCCTTATGGGTTGAGAAATACAGTGAGAGTCACAATTGGCTAAAATTTATTTTTTGAGTTGGATTAATTTACTTTTGGCAGCAATCACAATAAATGGTAAAATAAACTTTTTGAACACTGTTGACCTTCTACTACCTACAACTACATTAGCAGCATTGAGCTAATTCTATGGGACACAAGGTGTCTATTATTTTGAAAGGAAATCATGTGAAAATGTGTCAGAAGTTAAGAACCATTTTATATTTTGAAATATTTTCTTATATTTATGTGTTATTCATACAAGATATTTTAATCTTTATGTATCATAATAGTAGCATTGACATAAATACAAATTTGTGTCTTATTTTCTTAAGGATGAAGTGAGCCTTTTTGGCTCCTGCTCGGTTTCTGTCTGTGACCCGAATAAGTCTGGAAGTGTTGAAGGTTGCAGACCCCTGCTTAAGTTTGCTCAACAAAAATAAATAATTCAGTTAAAATTCTCACATAAAATGAGTCACGTCACAAACATATTTAGAAATTACCTGATACATGTATAGAGACTCTGTTGCTGCACTTTGTAGAATCTGAATTTCCTCTGTGACCGCAGCACTGATAAACGCCACTGTGACTTTTCTCTTTAACATCAAATGTAAAATGTTGCTGTAGTTGGTTTTCCCAGAATGTCCAATCTCCTCTCTTCAATGTGTATGTCCAATCTTCTATTCTTCCTTCCTTCATGTCACATTTGAAGGTCACAGATTCTCCAAAATAAAAAGTTGACCTTTCAGGTTCAATAGTCAACTCAGCATCTAGAACAAACACACAATTTACAATATAAACTAATTTTACAAAGTAAACAAACAAAGAAAAGAGAACATCAATTTTTTCTAAATTTAAAATTAGGTGTTTGGTATTAAACTTATGAATCAAACCCACATTAATGTCAAAACACTAAAAAGAAAAAATGTTACCTTGAGTGTTTCCACTGTGGAGGAGTGAATACAGCACGACTGTACATGAAAGATGGAAATATTAGAGACTGATGAACTAATACAATATTTGAAAAAATTAGAAGTAATCAAACTAAAATTATCAATGAATTTGACTTAAGTCCATGGGTGACCAAAGTATGGCTCGGTGGATAATTTGACCCACCAAAGGTTCTCTTTTTGCCTGCCAAGTTGTGGCAGTGGACCTGCAGAGTGTTTAGTTAAAACCCATTTCCCATTAATTCTATATGCACAAGGGTCACCAACCTTGGTCCTTGAAGGCTACCGTCCTGCTTGTTTTACATTTAACCCTGCTTCAGTAATTGCTGCTTACCTAGATCAGATATGTTCAGTCAATCAGAAGCTGGGCTGATTCAATCCAGCTAATCAGCATCTACTGAAGCAAGGTCAGCTAGGAAACAAGCTGGGCGGTAGCCCTCGAGGACCAGGGTTGGTGAGGACCTGCGTGGTGTTCCAAAACTCTATGGCTGTAATATACTTTTGGCCTCCAGGTGGCACTGTTAGCATTTCTTTTGCCTCAAACAATCCATGAGAGTCAGCCTTCTGATGCTTTTAGCCAACAAGTTATATCACTAAAGATGGCATGCTTGCTTGTTGCGTCTGCAAAGTTGGACGCCATATTGGACTGGTATAGATGTCTGTTTCCTGCTGTGCTAAAGTTGTACAAGCAGATCTGGAAAAAAAAGAATGTGACTTTTCACTAGGAAATTTTTGCTGTCAGCTGATAAAGAAGAACTTCTAAAAAACATTTTAACAAGATCTGAGTGAGTTTACTCTTAATAGTGAACGTTTGGGCTGTTCTTAGTCCATTCAAAGTTAATGGCAGCTTTAGACTTTGCACAATTTCCACATTTTCTGGCATGACCACAGATCTCTTTGCTTTTTTGGAGGATGACCGTGGTATTTGTATCTGTGTTTGACCTCAAATCTTCTGGTAATTAGATTACTAAGTGGAGAAAAACCAACCAGGATTTCCTCAGTAGTGAAGAGGGAAGAAGCCATCAGCGCTGAGTCCCCGTGTGGTGGGCAGATTGGTAAATGTGTTGTATGAAAGACCACCTGCCCGCTGTCGCGTTCTAAGTTCTACATCTGTCCTTCTAATAAGGCTAGGTGGATCCACCCCAGTCCAGTGTCATCGCTCCCGCCGGGTAAATTTACCCCGTGGCATTGCATTGCGACTGCCTTCGGCAGTATGAGTCCCGCTGCTGCGTGCGTTAAAGCGGGCGCTGCACGGACCTCTCCGCTCAGGAACCGTGAATGGAGCGCTTACTAAGCCCTCTCTCCCGTTTGCGGGGCCATTGGGACCGGCGCAGCTGTTGACCATGCTGCACTATACTCAGTTGGCTCAGATCATGTCACGCTGATCTGGCCGCGGACCGGCCCATGAACAAAAGATGCTGGCGGTCTACGGCAATGTCGGCTACCCACCGATCTGTTTATAAACACAGACTGAAGAGTCTCACAGTTTGTATAAATCTCAGTCTGTAGGTAGATTTGAATAAAATCACAACCATGCATCAGGTATGGATTGTGTTTCCTATATAATAACCTATTTACTTTTTTCTAATAGTTTGAAATGTCATCCATTTGCTGCGCTTTGAACAAAAATATTATTACCATGACCTGGGAATAGTTTTTCTGATGATCGAATTTTTTCCGTTTTAAAATTGGACCAAAATAAAACATTTTATGGTCATTTTACTGAGTCTCCTAAGCCATGTCTCATTGTTTTAATACATTCCAATATGGCATCGCCCTTTACGTATCTTGGACGATAGTAAAAAAACAGCATGCCATGTCTAGCAATTAATCTCATTGCTTTTAGAAACCTTTTTCAGCTAGCCAAGATGGAGCAACAACGGCAGTGGCAAACTGATAAAGTCAAAAGAAATGCAAAAAAAAATTGTATTAGGCCCGGGGAAAGGGATCCCATTGAAGTTTTTTGCCCTTTGAGTGAAATATTTGAGGCATTAGTCAATGGTTTCTCCAAGAATAATAAAAAAGTTTCAGTAACAAACAAAAAAGGTTTATTTATATTAGAAACTTTTCATCATTATTCCAGTTAAGAGTTCATCTGAATCATGTCGCGAAAACAGTTGGAGTCGAAACATGTAATTTTCACAATTTAGTTAAAAAGTATGTTTATATTTTCTGACAAACTCACAGATGAACTCCAGTTTACAGAGCAGAGTGTGTCCCATCCTCACAATCAAATCACTGATGAGAAAATCCTGATGGAAAAAGAGAAAAAGGAAAGTGCGTTTCAGAAAGGAAATAATTGTGAAAATTAAAAAAAAAAAAACATGAAGTTCTCTATAAATATTGAAAGTAAAATACTTTATAACCAGTTTCCTTCCTTAACAAGATAACACATCTGTCACAATGTCTTCAAATGATAAGAAATAAACAAAAAACTTAATTGATTTTGTATGGACTGATAACAAGAAATAAGCTATGCTTTGAAAAAAAAAAACAATAATGTAAATACATAGAAGAACAAGCTTTCAATATTAACTGAAATATAAAAATCAGCCGCAAAGAAAGCATGCAATTGGAAAAAAAAGGAGAACAAAGATTCTCTTCTAAAACATGGAAACAATGCAAATGATCTCAAATTCAGACGCACGTCTCAGGCAGTCATTAATCTGTTTTATATCATTCCTAAACTCAAGAATTTTCAGAAAGTTGTGAACTTCTTTCAGTCAATAAGAAATGAAAAAGTTTTCATTCTGTTAACAGTAGAATACTCACAGTGTGGACTGACTGACAGTAGTTCTGCTCTTTGTTCATCCATGTCCTCTTCTAACAGCAAATGTCTTCATTCTTCTAAACCACTGAGATCAGCTTCTGTGATGGAAAGAGTCACATGGTCTCAGTGTGGAAACATTTTCTATTTCTGTATTTATGGTCACTTCCTGGTTGAAGTGTTAACATCACATCATTCACACCAGATGAAGGAGAAAAATATTTAAAAACTGCTGCAGCATGAAGTCATGAGAAGATGAACTTTGTTCCATTTCCCTGAAATGATTTAATCATTTGATTCATTTTGTCTGTCAATAATTAGTGTTGAAATCGATGAAGATGACCTGCTTGATGGTGACATGAGTTGTGAGTCAAATGTTTGTTACCAGGAGGAAGATCAGCTCCTCTGACAGCAACAACAGAGAGAAACAGGAAAACACAGCAGATCACAACAATCTGAATCCTTCATGTTCAGTTGAAAACTTCTTGACTTTTTTTTTTTTTTTACTGTCAGATCATAAAACATCAGTTGAACACAAAAATATTAGTTTTTTTTTTCATAAACATAACTAAAAATTTTTTTTCTTTACAATATCAATTATTTAAATTTTACTTTTAATGATCTGCTTCAGAACCATTTGAGTATTTTCACCATTGAACAAAATATGACCTGAAAGGTAGTCAATGATCAAAAGCTTCAACTTTCAGAATATTTCAGATTTTATCTAAAACAAGTTCTGATACATTTGAATCATTTTGTAATTGTGAATGTGGTCTGTCTGTTTCCTTTTCACACTTAGCTCAGACAGACTGCAGCAGCTTTGACCACAGAGTTTCTTTCTCATGGTTATTTTTTCTCTTTCCTGCAGTTTGTTTAAAGATCAGATTGTTCTACAACAGACAAAAAGAAAAAACTAAAACACAAACATTTTCCTAACAATGTATAGGTGTAATAAAAAAGATATTTAAAAATATTTAATAATTAAAAACCTGGAGCATTGTGCTGCTCAATGTTTGGATGACTGTATTTTATTGATAAATGTCACACAAAAATTAAAATGTGTGCTGGTATACGATCGACAGTCGCTCTTAGATATTCGACTTTCAGCCAACATCCATAATCCATGTCATTTTGGTGGTCGGAAACGTGTGCCACCTTTTCTGGAGGATATTCCAGAGTTCCTGCGCCGCTGTCCTGTGCTTCCTCCTCTGGGGAAAAAAACGCTACCGGTGCCGTAGAACAAGAGGCGATAAAGCCATGCTTCTAAAAGCCTGTTTGGATCGGCATACTGGACATTTCAAGACAAAGCTCTTTGAGTTAAAACGTTTTTGTCCGTCACACCGTGTACTGGAGCCAGGGATCAGCTGGCTGACACCTGTCATCGGCTTCGAGGAACAGCTGTCAAACGCTTGCAGGCCCTGCTCGCCCCGCCTGCGCCGCCGCCGAGGGGTAAATTGCCGAAACCTACGACCTCTGTGCCCGGCTTGAGTGTTTTTAGATGAATTTGCTGAATTTTTATCAAGTATCATCAAGCTTGATTCTGTGCTGATGATGGGTGATTTTAATATTCACTTTGAAAACTCATCCTGTCCCTTTGCCTCTGAGTTATCATTTTTAATGGAATCTTTTAGTTTTGTCCAGCATGTTTCTGGCCCCACTCATAACAAAGGACACACTTTGGACCTTGTCTTCTCTTTAGGTCTTGATATCAAGGATCTCTGTGTAGTTGACAGTCATGTCAGCGATCACTGCTGGATCTCATTTAATGTATTGTTTCCCTGTCTATCTCAACCCACTGCTCATGTGACTAAGCAACGTGTTTTGAGTCTTGATGTGTCAGATAGATCCATTGATTTGTTTGATTCTGATTCTTTTAGACATTTTAAAGATGTTGACTCCCTTATGCAATCTTTTAACAGGCACTGTGTTTCCATTTTAAACATAGTTGCTCCTATTGGAGAGGGCATAGTCCATCCTAATAATAAGGCTCTTCCTTGGATTAATGAGGATATTCGCAGCTCCAGAAGACTCTGTCGTAAAGTTGAGCGTTAATGGAAATCAACCAAATTGGAGGTGTACAGACTCCATCTGAAAGAAATTATTTTTGCGCTTAATGAGAAAATAAAACAGGCTCGATCAGCTTTTTTCTGTGCACTCATCTCGACAAATAGACGAAATCCAAAAATTATTTTCAACACGCTGAACACACTCGTTTGTCCTTCTGCTACTCAATTCCCTAAATGGCCAGAGGTTGATGGGAGCTCATTTCTGCAGGGATTTTTGACAAAGATTTTGGATGTTGGAGCAAACATTCCTCCTTTAGTCGGTATTCCAGCCTCCCTGGGCTCCCAACAGTCTCCATCATGGTCTAACTTCTCTCCTGTAACTATGGAGGATGTTCATTCTTTACTGAAGAAAATCAAACCCTCCTCTTCTCCTCTTGATGTAATTCCCACTAGTATTTTCCTTAAAGTATTTCAAACCATTGGTGTGACTATCGTTGAACTCATTAATCTCTCATTGAAATCAGGATCTGTGCCCCCTTTTTTAAAGCATGCTGTTATCACTCCCATCCTAAAAAAGCCTGACCTTGATCACTCCGACCCAAAACATTTTAGACCAATATCAAAACTTCCATTTGTCTCTAAAACTTTGGAAAATGTATTTGCAGAGCAACTAAATTCACATTTGCAACATGATATTTCTGATATTTTCCAGTCAGGTTTTAAGAAGAATCACTCTACAGAAACAGCTCTGCTGAAGGTCTCGAATGACATGCTCATGGCGGCAGACTCTGGCCAGTTCACTGTTTTGGTGCTTCTGGACCTCAAATCTGCATTCGATACTGTTGACCACAACATTCTGATTGCACGTCTTCAAGATGACTATGGTCTGTCTAGGTCTGTTTTAGATTGGTTTGTCTCTTACCTCAGTGGAAGAACTTTTAATATCACTGTAGGTTCATTATCCTCAAAAACAGAAAATATATCATGTGGCGTACCTCAGGGATCAGTTCTGGGCCCAATTTTATTCATTTTCTATATGATCCCCCTTGGAAAGCTAATTGGTAAATTTAACCACATCTCCTACCATCTTTATGCAGACGACATTCAACTGTATTGCTCCTTCCCAGAAAGAGACTTGAATATTTTGACCAGTTTAGTGGATTGCTTATCTGCCATTAAGTCATGGTTGTTTAATAACCACTTACACTTAAACGCTCAAAAGACAGAGACAGTGATCTTTGCCCTAGACAACAAAATCCCTTTTATCAATCAGCACCTTGGTTCCCTGAGCTCCTCTGTTCAGTCGAGTGTCAGGAACCTTGGGGTGGTCTTTAACAAATCTCTATTTTTGGATCGGCACGCAAAACAAACTGTCAAAAACTGTATGTATCACCTGAGGAGTGTCGCTAAAGTCAAAAACATCTTATCTAGAGCTGACCTGGAGATGATTATCCATGCTTTTATATCTTCACGTTTAGATTATTGTAATTCACTTTTTACTTGTTTTAGCAAAAGCTCTTTAAAACGTCTGCAACTGGTTCAAAATTCTGCGGCAAGGCTTTTAACAGGAGGCAATAAACAAGCACACAGAGCTCCATTACTGTCCTCTTTACATTGGCTCCCAGTTAAATTTAGAATTGATTTTAAAATTTTACTCCTGGTTTTTAGAACCTTGCATGGACAAACTCCCAAATACATTACTGACCTTTTAACCCCCTACTCTTCAGTCCGGTTCTTGAGGTCTTCAAATCAAAGTCTATTGAAAATTCCAAAGACCCGCTATAAAACGAGAGGAGACGTTTCTCTTTCAAGCCGTTGCTCCTCGTCTCTGGAACGACCTCCCACTGTCAGTACGACAGATAAACTCTGTTGAGTGTTTTAAAAGTCAGGTCAAGACGTTTTTATTCAAAAGAGATTTTAGGTAATTTTATTTTTGTTTTTTATTGTGTTTTACCTTGCTTTTACTGTCTTTTATGCAATATGTGTATGACTGGTTGTAATTTTATTCTGTCTTCTTTGTGAAGCACCTTGTGATTTTTATCTATGAAAGGTGCTATAGAAATAAACATTTACTTACTTACTTACTTTACATCTAACACTTAATATATAAGTTTCCTTTAAATTTCAGGTAAAGAAAAACTATAGGCTAAAAATATAAAACAGTAAATGAAAAAAAACAAACTACATCAACAAAGATAAATATGTAATTAAATGACGAGACAAGAAAATGTGCCCAAAAATTGTTTTTTTTATAAAATGTTGAAGTAATCTTAATGCACAACTACAATGTATTAGATGAAGCATACAGGTACCGGGGTCACACTCCCTTTTTGCTTTCAGAACTGCCATAATCATTGGTGGTATAGATTTAACAAGGTACTGGAAATATTCTTCAGATAATTTGGTCCACATGGACATGATAGCATCACACAGTTGTTACAGTTTTATCGACAGCACATCAATGATGCCGATCTCCCATCCACCACACCCCAGAAATGTTGAGTATAGAGGCGTAAAGTGAAGTGGTTCTTTACCATTGATCCTCCAACATACCAAGTGTTTCAAGAGTGTTCTATGTTGCGATCTCTCCATTGTGTCACAGGTGGCTTCAAGTGTGGTACGAAAACTAATGTTGAAAAAATGTGAAGAACTTTTGTTTGTTTTTTAGCCATTTATCCCTAAATATATCACTTTTCATTTAAAGTCTTGCTGTGACTTCTTCCAAATTGTGTACATCTTTCAGTTTGTTCTTCCATTGGGTAACTGTGGGGGGCTGTGTCTTGCACCAGGATGCTGTGATCATTAGGTTGATTGCGTTGTGCAATCAAACTACTGTTCTTCTTTTTTAGAATACTTCTTCTTATTATTATTTTCTTTCTTCCGTACGTTTTTTGTCCGCCTGTAACTTCTGCATACTTCATCCGATTTTTGTCATTCAACTATCAAAACGTTCTGCAAGTTAAGGACATTATTGCTTTCTTCTGCAACTTTTTGTTTTTATGCAATTTATGCAATTGAAATGCATTGAGAAGGCTCTTCTGCAACTCCAAACTTTCTGTAGTCAGAACTTCTCAAGTTTGAGAAAATGATTCCCTTTCCTAAAGGTCTCAACACATGCGAGGTGACTGTTAGAGCACACTGCTACAGCTCCATGAAGAAGGCAGAGACTCCTCGTCATCAGCTGAGATTATATCTAGTAGTCCAAAAGTTCATTTACACATACAAACTTCTGTCTAACAGGTTTTAGATGTTCTAACAGCTACGTTTCAGTCACATGATACTGGGTGTTTGGTGTTTCAGGAAGGCAAACTTTGCTTTTATGGATGTGTGTACACACAAGGACAAGCTTGAGTTCTCTGGGTCTGCTGTGAGACGGTGCTAGCGCTAGTGGCTGCTGCGGTGGTTCCTCCAATTTTGGTTTGGGTGCCTGTTGTCAGGTCGTCCTGTTGGGGGCATTCCCTTAATTTACTTCTGTTCAGGGGAATCTGAGGGGCTTTTGCTGCCATTTTCCGACTATTCTTATTATTGTTTGACTGTCTTTTGCTGGGACTTTAGCATTCATCAGAAACCGCCTCTGGGTTGTGGGCGGGATTTTTAGCCTGAAGTAACCATGCACTGATATCCCAGCATTCCTCAGTTTACATTTTCTCTAACTAGCTAACGGCTCCTTACAACCTCAAGCTAACATTAGCATAGCAACAAAATACAATAAAAAAGAAATGAAGAGCAAAATCAGAGCTATCCAACCATACAGTTATGAAACAGAGGAGAAAATTTAAGCTATACAAGGATCTATTTATCTGCATCATAACTGGAAAGAGCAGGGAGACTTTGACATGCCTATCAGAGGTTTATATCCCAAATCCAAGCGTCTTCTAACCGCAAGTATTTCTCTGTTCCTAATCCATTATGATTTAAATAAAGAAATACTGAGGAACATAGTTTTAATCTTTCTTTTAATATATTTCCTCCATCATGAGAAAAATTCTGTATGGAACATGCAAAAAAACACCCCAAAACACAGTTTTCTTTAAATGAAGATGTGGAATAAATGACTCTGCTTAACTAAAACAAACAAACAAAAATCCAGACTGTGTTTAGTTTATATATTCAAACCACTGAATTCATTGCAGTATTATTTTTAATCACATTTCAGTGAGAGGATTTTCAAAATACATCTGACAGCTAAATTCAGTAAATAGTCCTGAAGTTGAATTGGTGTTAGTGTAACCTGAAGTTCAGAAAACCCTGTTTGATCTCCTAATCAATACATATTGATTTCAAAGTTTTTTCAGACTCTATTTTCCATTTTAGTCAAGAACTCTTCTGCTATGTCTGTCCTTTCCAAAACAGACTACCACAGTTGTAAAGAATTGCCATCAGCAGCTTCTGACTCCACCCTGCATTTTTTTCTATCTGGTTTTGAAGAAGCACACCAGAAGAGGAAGCAGACATCGTAGCGATCCCCCCAGCAATGGCTGGCTGTCGCCGTCTTTGTCTGAGCGGCTTTTCTTCAAGCGTTTTTCTGCTTCTCTGGCTCTGCCACCCCGGTGAGTTTACACACTTATTCCTGTTCTACCTTAAGCTTCTCAGCTCTGTCACATTTATTCATGATGAGAGTGTTCAAACTGAATCAAACCGTTTTCATTTCTGCAGAGCTTCTGTCATGCACTTAATCTAAGTCTTACACTTTCAAATGTGTGGGTGTTCACTTAAAAACGAGATAAAAATGTATGAAATAATGTGATGTTTAAAAACTGAAACTCCAAAGTTTATTAAACACCTAATTTACCAAGAGCCCCTTATCGGACCCCACAAAATTGTTGAAAGAGTATTGTTTAGTTTTTAGATAATGTTTATATTTTACGTCTGACTTTCTGCTTCTGTAAAATTACCTGCATGAAGCCCAATGAGGCAATTCTTTAGTAATACTGGGCCACATAAATCAAGTTGAATTGAATTATTTACAACAAATGCATTTCCGTCCCCACTTTCTTCTGAAAGTTGAAATGAGCTGAAGGCAGCCTGACACGTCAGCAGATTTCTGCTGCATCTTCTGGGAAACTAAACGAAGGATCATTCTTTCAGTTTCTGTTACTTACCGTTTTTGTAGAAGAAAAAAATCTTCAATAATTTGTTGTTTCTGCTAATGCCTCTCAGAATACACCAATGCTTCTGCAGAGTGCAAGCATCAGAGAGCATCGGTTTATAAAGGTTATGGTGGAGATAACAGTATGTCATTCTCTGATTTTATAAGTTGTCTCACTTCATAAAATGACAGAGATCTGTAATGTTCATCAAAGATGCACTTCAGCTGTGAAAGGCTGACTATTAAAAAGAATCAAGGAAGTCATTTTGTCTGGTTGTTGGACTACATCATCCAATCTTCATCCACCAATCTTCATTCTTCTAATGCAGAGCAACTGAAACAAAACAAAAAGAACTACACAACAGACAGAATTCTCACAAAAACATAAATATAGATTAAAATACACAACAGCCACACTACAAAAAACTAAGAACACAAGTCATAACGCCTTTGAACTGTCAAACTGCAATCACCCCACCAAGACTAAAGAGCTGTCAAAGGACACCATGGACAAGATTGTTTGAACTTGTCTTTGAATAAACTAATCTAAATAAGAAAGTATCTTGGAGAGAAGAAATCAACTTTTAAAGAGATTCTTTCAAAATGGAGGAATTACCAGATCCCTGACTATCTCGCTCTATCAAACATGGCTGCATGGTGAAATTTTGTGGCTGAATCTTCCAGCAGGACTGATCCCAAACAAATGAGCTGAGCACCAAAGTACTGGCTTCATCAAAATCATATGGAGGTTCTGATGTGGTCTAGCCAGTCTCTGGACCTGCAGCTAACAGAGAATCTTTGGAGGGAGTTGAACGTTTATGTTAGTCAGTGACGAAACATGACAGTTCTTAAGAAGATCTACATGGAATCATGTTCCAAAATAGCAGCTACAGTGTGAGAAACCTTCAAGAAACACTCTGTCATTGTTAAATAGGGTTATACTGCAAAATAGAGAAGTGAAATTTGGTTTCTTAACAGATACTTATTTTCTAAATTTATACGATCATAACGTCTCTCATCTTTTAGTTAAACCAACTTATTTGTATCAGTGACTAGCAAATGCCTTTAACTTAGTTTTTATTTAGACTGAAAAATCCAGGGGTAATGGTGAGATGAAACTTCTTTCCTCCATTTTAGTCTTGGTATGATTTGTCACATCACTATTGGTTGGTAAGTCTGTGCTTTAGTGAGCTATAGGCTTAGCAACCTGTCACAAAAATGGTCGTCACACATTTTTGTTGAGAAGTGTAAATACAAATGATTTATAAACACAATCATCAACTTATAAATCCTAAAATTGATTTAATATTTGTAAATTTGACTGAAGTTATCTGAAGTTCCTCACAACATATCAGACAAATCTTTGAACCTGACAGTGTCAACACACACTCACACGTTACACGGGTCCAAAGGGGTGGAGTACGGGCATTGCTGGTGGGAGGGGCCATCACTAGAACAGCACCGCCCACCTAATGTGAAAATGACAATAAAAACAGAGATAAGTAAAAGATGATTAAAGGGTAACTTTTGAAAGACATGCCCAAACATAATTGCATTTGTAGTCATAAATGTAGTAAATTACTTCTTTCAGAATAAGTATAAGAAATGTAATTTATTTTTAAACATGCTCTTTTTCCTCCTCCATAGTTCTTCCTTTCATCAGAGGATCTGTTTCAAATCTCTACACATTCTTCCTTCTTTCATGGCTCTGCTTCTTGTTTTTCAGGTTTGGTTTCCTTGAAGATTATTCACAAAAAAGTTGGAGACTCAGTGGAGATTTCATCAGGACTTCCAACTGAAGGAGTTAACGATGCATTTTGGAAATATAAAGATCAAATTGTTGCAGATAAAATAGTCAATATTTCTAACCAGTTCTTTGGCAACAGATTAAACTTCAATGTCACCACCCTGAGTTTAACGCTAACAGAGCTAACTCTTCAAGACTCTGGTGATTTCAGTTTTACCTCTGAACAAAATGGAAAACAAAGAGAGACAGTCACCATCACTCTACTGGTTCACGGTAAATCCATTTATCCTTCCAAATTTTCTATTAAATTTGGCTTCTTGGAGTTTTTGCCATTGCTGAATTCAGCATTAGAAAGAATGACTTTTTTTGAAAAAAAATTCATAAATTTTTCTAAATCTTAAAATGAGAAAATGTTTCAAACTGACACAAGTAATGTTCTATGCATGATTACCAGAAAATCTAACGCCTCCCAATGACTCTGTACTGAAACATTGTGTTGTTAATAGTGTTTCTTTCCTCTGCTGTCTGTCATCAGAATCCATAACTGAAGACCCCATTCTGACTTTCTTCACACACGTTTCAACTGAGTCCAATCAGACCTGCACACGTTTTAGTGAACTGCATAAGCTTAAAGTCCACCAGCGCGCGTCGCTACAAGCTGAGTGACGGGAATCAAACCTACGAAGGTTCCAGTCTCGCAGTACAGCATCAGGAAACAGGAAAAAAGGCCGGGTGTTCACAATGCACAGCCTCCATCTGTCAGTGATAAGAACAACGTCCAAAACTGTAACGTGTCAAGACAATTCAACTGAAGGTACGTTCACAGACACAAACAGAAGGTACTGTTCATATTTTAATGTGTGACTTTTTGGATGGTGTCCAAATGGAGAATCATCAGTCAGTCTGCTCAGTTCAACACAGATGTTTGGATCAGAACACACAGTTTTGTATCAGATTGTATTTATCTAGACCACAGGGTGTTCTAAGGCACATTCAAGAACCCATTTAGCTCGTGGTGTTCACACTAGCTCCATTTATACTAGCACACGTCTGCCACTCAGATGAAAAAGGCTTGTGTTGTGAAATATCAAAGCAGTGCAGATCTAGAGAATTTTGCTTCAGGCTTTTTCTTTCACAGCTCTATTCTGATACATGAAAGACTTGATGTCATAGAATACTGACTGGACACAAAGCGATTTCACTAGTTTCTCCTCCATGTTTGATTTTCAAATGGTTGGCGCTTCCGTAAATTAAAAGGGACGACATCCATACATCACTATCAGATATAAGTCCCTGAAAGTTGTATAACTTGTAACATACGTGTCAAGGATAGTCAAGCATGTGCATGTCAGACCCCAGAAATATCCTGAAATAATGTATAGTGACACATACAGTAAATGTGAAGGTTTTCAATTAGGAAGCTTGAAACAGTCATTTATGTGTGTTTACTTAGAGTTTTCATTGAAAGTGGCAGCTTGAACATAAAGAGAGCGTTGTGAACACAGCTTAACACTCTATTCATAAATATTTCATGGAATCGTGAATCAAGTTATTGTTCCAGCAGCTTACCCCTGAAGAATAAAAATGATCTCTAAATCATCTCAATTCTAACCAATCAATCAAAAAATAGAAAAGAACTGAACAAATTGACAAACAATCACAACACAAAATAAATCTTAAAAGTGTGTATAAACCAATCTTATGTGGAATAAAGGTTAAATTGTGGCTTATTGAAATGAATGTAAAGTTGAAGAGATTGTACCCATGTGGGGCAGAATCCACTGCAGAAAGATGAAACCAAATACAATCAATCTGCTTCAGCAGAAAAACAAAAGACAAAATGAAGGTTTCAGTTTTTTCATATTACAGCATATAAGAACTTTATCTGACTACAAGGAGGATTTTTACAAATGAAAACTCAACAAATCATAACGTTTACATTTAAGTTATTATTCTGATTAGTTACATTGAAATATTTATATATTACATATAAAATTAAAATTATTCTATCAGGATATCTTGATAAAGAACACAGATAAACAAGCAAGCATTACTACGTTTAATGTAAGTGTCTCAAAGTCACATGAAGGTTTACTACAGTGGTCAATTCCTCAGATTGAAAGAATCTCCACAGAGCTAGTTTGTGCAGTAAAACACATGTCAGTGAAATTCTCTCTCCAGAACAATGTATGTGTCTCAGGCAATGAAACAATAACTGCAGCATTTAGTTTCATGAATGTTTCCACTAAGTTTGATTCAAATCCATGATGTGTTCCACAGCAGACCCAGCTGACCTGACAGCTCTTCACTTCCTGTTCTGTTGATTGTTGGACCAGTTTGTGGTTTTTTACAATGATGATTTTCCTGCTGATGTTTTATTTGTACACAAAAGTCAAAAGGTGAGAAGTTTTTCTTTTAAAAAACACATTGATGATGATGATCATTTATCAATGATGTTGTTCACCTTAAACACATGTGATGTTTTCTCATTTTCAGATTCAAGCTCCATCAGGTTGGTTCTTTCTTTCTTTATTGATTGAATGTCTTTGTTAATTTTAGTTATTGATTTCTTTCATCTCAGCAGGTCTGATGTGAACAAAATCAAAATGAATTGTGATCCAAATGAGATTGATGCTGACACAACCAACATATGACTCTCTGCTCCATGGTCAGATTATTCTGACTTTTTACCATCATTTATTATTTTTCGTGAAGAAATAATCTAATGAACATGTTTGAAATTTTGTATTCAATTTCTAATTTTCATTTTCTTCTGGTTTTGTATTTGAAGGTGATGTTTCTCTTTATGCGTCACTCAGAGGCCCTGAAAGAACACAGAAAAATAATCCAGAGTATGACGACATAAGGTAATCTGAGGGGATTTTGAGGAAGATTGTAAATAATCATAAATAGACGCAAATAACAGTAAGATGAGCTTTACCACTGTCAGTCAAATATAAATTATGACTCTTTTTCTGTTCATTTTCGACAAAAGAAGAATCCAAAAGTCTGTGGCGAGAAAGTCATTTGACCTAAAAGAATTGATGCAGATGTTTGAGCTCTTGTGTTAAAATAGAAATATTCTTCTTTCAGTTAATCCTGCTGCTAGCATCAGCTGAGCTTTTCAACCATTTGACCTGAGAGAAAGGTAGGATGTTTCCAACAGCTGACTTTAATGTTTAGTTCTATTACTAATTCCTTCCTCAAAATGAAAAGTCAACGAAGAAGAAGATTTTTGATTTTTACATTATATTAGTTCAATCAGGAATCAAAAGAACACAAAGAGTTAAACAAAATAGCAGTAAAACATAATTCAGACAGACCAAAGAATATTCTTAAAGCACCAACTAATTTCAGCAACATAAGTTATAAATTGACATAGAACTCTGAGATCCCATAGACTGAGCATCATATGTGATCATCCTTAGGAGAGAGAGAGAAGAAGATCATAGATGGACTTTGCTTTGTGTTTTTCTGCTGCTTTTGTGTTTGACTCGTGCACACATCTGCTCTCAGACGGACATTCTTTAGGTCTTTGATCAAGATTTCCCTCAGTTGAAACTACAATCTGGTACAACTGATAGATTCATTGTTTGAATGCTGACATTGAATTTGAGTTTATTAATTGTTTTGCTGCCTAAAACTTGAAGAACAAGTAAATAAAACATTGCAATACTTGTCAGGACTCACTTGTATAGAATCTCACATGTCAGAATGAAACATTTCCACAAGAAAGAACTTTATTGATACTCTATAAATGTCTCTGTCATCTTCAGGTGCTGAAGAAGAATGAAGATAAACTGTGTCTGCCTGCTTCTCTACCCTGGAAGTCCTATAGCGCCACCTGGATTCTAGAGAAACTCCAGATGAACCCAGATTCTGACTCCTTCTCAGCTGATGAACAAGAAAAGCAAAATGAGCAGAACTTGTTGAAATTTGAGATGATTTCAGAATTGTATTTGAGTCCACACAATTAAGGTTTTGGGTTATTACAACAACTTTCCTGGACAGACACAACAATTACAAGTTGAAAATCTGAAAAGAAAATATTTTATCTCGACGAAGTTAAACAGATGTTCAATTCATTGATCTGCATCAAGCCTCATGTTTACATTTATGGTTGTTTGTTTATGTTTATTGTGTTATTAAAAATTAATTTCCAATTATTTGAGTCTATTTATATATGTCAATTATTTCAAACACATTCATGCAGCTCTGTAGAATTACTGTGTTCCATTTCAGGATCAGATTTTAGTATCACAGTAAGAGTTTTTGATACACAATTTCCATTTATTTATTTAAAAGGACAGAAAAACATTGTTACAGTTTCAAATGTAATCGATGCCATGTCCACAGGATATCTAGCTAACAGCTCATTTACAGACCAGGTCCCTGAGAATAAAGAAAAAGCAACAAACTAAACACATATAATCCCAAACAATCACAACAAAACATGAGCAAAAACAAAGGACTTAATGTTAACAGGCTTGATTGGACTTAAGCCATTGTTTTACTTTATAAGTAAATTGTTTTATATCTTAATTTGGCAGGTATGGAGCTTTGATCAAATGTTGTCCTACATTTGGCTGGTCTGCAGTCACTATTACTATTAATTTGTATCTCAAAATTATCAGTGGGTTTTGATCGTAATAAAACACATCAAAACAGTTTTGGAACAATTTAAAAAATAATAAATCGTGAATTTATATTTACGAGGAGCTGATATGGTGCTATTGATCTTTACACTTTGAATCCTAGAATCCAGATATGATTTGAACCAGCTGAAAGAAAAATGTACAAAACTTAATATTTAAATTTAACAGACCTCTGGTAAATGTACACAGATTTTCAAATGAAGTCTGGAAAAAGGTGCATCTATTACATGTATGTTGTTGGAAATAAACTTCGGTATGCATGCTCTCCTCTTGATAGAACATAATGAATGAGAATATCATTCACTCTTATTTCTCTTTTGAACAAGACAATAATACTATAGCATGGATGAACTGTATAACTTATTTAGGGTTCCACTTCATAATAAATAACTTATTATGTGAGCAGTTTTTCATGAGTGTATTCTGTCTGTCATTCAGCTGTCAGCACCATATGTGGTTTGAATTATTGTTGTGTCTCATTGTTGCACTGCTGTTATGTTGACAGAGTTTTGTGTTTTCATTTGCTGGTGTGAAGCTGTTCTTTAGCCCACGTGTGTTGTCTGAATTTGTAGGATGTCGAGATCTTTTGTCCTCTGTACAGTCGAATTAGACTCAATAGAGAGAAAAATCAGAAAAATCTAGAGACTGGTAAATAGTTCAGTCATATTCATGCATGAATTAGACTGATTCATGAAATCTCTCAGGATTCTGACAGATGACAATGAACTCTAATGTTGCATGCCTATTAGGACAGAACAAAGTATAGTGAGAGTTTTGTTGTTTAGAATTCTAAACAACAAAACTTATTAATGAACAAAGAGTCGGTGATGTAGAAAGACAAGATTTAATGAGAAGATTCAAGATTTTAACAGATAATGGACAATATGTGTCAGTGATTTTTAAAGTTTCTAACACATAAAGTGACAGTTTATTTATTCCTGAGTGAATCTTTGTTCTTTATATTTTACTTTCAAATCTGAAGAAATGTTAAACCAAGATCTGCAATAATTTTAGGCATTGACTTTTTTAGGATTTTTTTCTGTCACAGCTAAAGTTTTATTTAAAATTTGATTGCAAACAGAAATATTGTTTTGTCCACGGACATAAAGCAAATGTTTAAATGAAAATAAAAGTCTCTAAACATTGACTTACAACAACAGTTTATAGTTTTTCTCCAAAGGTGAAATTCTTAGCCTCCAAAAGACATTTTTCTGTGCCACAAAGTGATCTTTAAAGCAAATTCTAAACTAAAACCATGTTTTGATTTCAGAGTATGTACTCAGAGTATATGTGTACAACTACAGAGGAAGCAAGTACAAGTGAATAAGCTCAGTGCAGTCCGATGACATGTCGCCCTCTGCTGGTCATGTCCCAGATTACACTGAAAAATATCAGTCTACTTTCCTGCATTCAACATCTAACATGATTTGTTCCTCTGATAGATTTTTTTTCTCCATGATCTTCATCCTGGTCACTCCCAAAGAGAACCTCAGCATCTTCATCTCTGTTACCTCCAGCTCTGCTTCCTGTCTCTGCATCAGTCTCTAACCAACAACATTGAACATTTAAGTTTCAATCCTTTTCTCATGCACGCGCGCTCTCTCCCTCTCTCAAACACACACACACACCCACACAGTCCAATACCTTTACTTTTAAAGTCCCCATATGGCGGTTTTTACTTTTATTTAAAAAGAAAAATGTCTCAGGAGTGTTTTATTTATGTTTATGTTGTCTTTAAGCAAAATCCCAGACCCTTAATGTCTTAAAAAGTAATTTTTTAATGTTGGTCTGTGAAAACTCCTCTGTGGGGGCGTGGCTTCTGGAGCTGAGCGAAGCTGACCTGCTCGTCTTGGACCCTCCCTTTGTGCCTCTGAGTCTTCACCGCTCCACCTCAAAAATGTCTAGCAGTTCTGTTCTGAGCATCAGTTCGGACAAGGAAGAACTTCATGGACCGAACTTTCACAGATCCTTTCCAACTGCGGTCAAATGAGCCGCCGTTCACATTTCCGTGGTCACATCAAGAAGCTCCGTGGAGTCTGGTGGAGATTTTCCAACGTTCTCAGCCCTGCTAACATAAGAAACTCACACAAAAAAATCCAGTGACAGCTGATTTGACCGCAGAAATGTGAACGGCGGCTGACTCAGTCAATGTGAAGATAGCACCTCTCTTCTCCAGAACCTGAAAAGACACGCTACCGGACAGATGAGTGTTTTAGTGCATGTGCAGCAGAACTGTGATGGAAAGAACATCATTCATTCACACAGAGTCTGTCTGTGACAGTTTGATTAACAGAGATTAAAAGGAAATGCAAAAACAAAATGATTACATTTGTTCTCTTTCAGAAGAAGAATGACACACAGGCATGTTAAAAACTCAAAAAATAGTTTTTCTTTTTTTTTGGAAGGGGACTTTAAATAGATCATATTGTCAGTTGTCCAGATTGAAGAAAATCTGGCAACATAGAAAATTCATCTGTGATTGATGGACCTGGTGTCTCAATGGCATTTTCCATTCAACTTTCATCTCTCCTTTTCTCTTCTTCATCCTCTCCTTTAGATTTGTTCTGCACATCGTCATCCTCACTTTTGGATCTTCCTCTTAAAAATCTGATTCACTTTTCTCTGCATCTTTTTGTTTACTTTTCATTTAAATAAAATTATTTATTTCACATGTCACACTTTTCATC
>ML136770.1:0-41309 GCA_003999625.1 Oryzias javanicus
CGCATATATCTGCTCCTCGAGACTCCCAGCCGTTTCTGCGCCTTCCGCGCTGCCACATACACCCCCGGTTATAAGTCTCAACTGTAAACTAATTGTAGGCTATGACGTCACATTTGTGTCACAAAAAATGAGGGAAAAAAGATTAAAATGTTACTAAACTTCACATAAAAAGTTTGGTTTTGTAAACATTACATTGAAATTTTGCAAATAACAAAATAAATGTATGCTTTTGTCCATTTTTCAATTATGTCTCACACACACTCTCTGTTTATTTTTTTGGTCATTTGCCAAAAAACACATTTCTATGGCTAAAAACAACAGTCTACAACCTGATGCACAGGAACATTTTCTCCTTCATTATGACTCTTTCTTTCTTTCTTTATTTTATTTAATCAATTTAAATTTAATTTTTTTAAAATGTTTTATGATTCTTTTAGCGGAGATTCTTTGGTGTTGAATTTTTGAATTGTTTGTTTTTTCCCTTGCTAATTTTTTTCATATTCATTCTTGTTCACGTAATTTTTAATTTGTAAAACGCTGCTCGATTATTAAAGGTGTTCTACAACTCAACTCTTCCTTTCTTTCTATTAAAATGAGGAATGCAAATAAATTCAATAAATATTGGATATTTAGTTTTGGTTCATTTGTATTTTTATGACAAATATTTTAACATGTCAAATAAATTATTAAAATTAAGGTAAAATGTTTAACCTACAGTTATTAGAATTATTTTGCAACAAAATTATCTTTTAATCTTTATTTCAGGTTAATCTGCTGCAGCAGGAGGATTTTTCTTGAATTTATGGTGAATTTTATTTTGAAAGGATATGTATGTGGCTCTGTAAAACACCAAAAAAAGTCAAATTTGTTATAGAAAAATATAACACTGTTATAATTGACTAATTCTAAATACTGCATTTTATAAATGAATGATTTAAAGGCAAAAAAACATAAAGAGTAAATGTTTTAAATAAAACATTTAGCTTGTAGCTGGAATATAAGCTAAACTCCAAAATTGCCTAAAGAATCTTAGTAAATGCCAAAATAGTCCAAAAAGCTAGCAGAATGATATTTTTTTAAAACTTTCAACCTGTAATTTTTCAACATAATTGTAATAAAAACAGGCAGGAATATTATTCCAGAATAAATCAACTTCAACCTTAAATAACTTTCAATATTTTCCTCTCTGTAAAAATATATTTTGTCTAAATTATACACGTTAAAAATGAGCGGAGGATAACATTGGGCCATTAATAACAATCAGATAAAACGGTCTGGAGTGCCGAATATATTTACCCAGTGGGCCGCATCCGGCCCCCGGGCCTCTTGACTTTGACACATGTGCCATAGAGAATCATAAAGAATCAATGGGAAACAGGTAAGGGGTTTTAACTAAACACTCTGCGGTTTCCGCAGCCAGAATTTGGCGGGTCAAAAGAGGATCTTTGGGAGCCCCACTTCAGGCACCCATGCTTTTAACGATCAAAATGTCCCACAAATAAAGCTTTTTCATTTTATACCATTTCAACATTTCATGGACTTTACTGAGCTAAATGTTCTTATCAGGGATGGTGGTGGTGGACTCAAACGCAGGAGACAAGACTTGGTGGCAGAAACTTCAACATGACAAAACCATGAGAGATCAAACCAGTGACTTCACAGTACAGATGACCTAACAATGATGGACTGAAAACCAGACACAGCTTGATAAACTAAATGAAGACAGCTGTGGATGATTTAAGCTGAATGTAGTGAGACTGAGAGGGAGAACAGAACATGACAAAAGCACAACAAAAACCCAAGAACAGAATCCTGACGTTTATGCTGGTCTTCATGTAATCAAACATTCATTGTAAGCGTGAAGTCTGCCTTCATGCTGCGGTCAGCAGGAACCACTAGAGGGCAGCAACACTCCAGCTGAAGGACAAAAGAGGAGATATAGAAAGAGCGAGTGTGTGTATGTTCATGTGTGTGTGTGGTTGTGAAGTCTGTTATGTAACAGAGTTGGAGGCCACACCACAGTACTTGACATCAGAAGTGTACAGTTCATTGAAGTGATTCTGAGAAGGATTTGAGCTCCTTCTTTCTCAGTATCACGAGCCACGTCTCTAAAAAAAACAACAGATTCTAAACTCCTATCACCACTGTTTCCCTGCTAACATTTAACAGAGTCGATTGAATTGACAAAAAGATTACCATCTCATTTCTTTATCAGTTGTATGCCATCTCCTTGAGAGGGATGACCTGAAAGTGTCTGTAAGAGTGGGTCATTTAAATCTGATTTCATGACTCAGCGGAATGTGAAGTCGCATAAACGCGTGAGACTGTTAGAGCTGAATCTGAACAGAAGTGGTGCTCATCAGGACCGGTTCCTGTCTGGAAAAGAGCAGGTATACAGAGAGCATGAGGTGACCTGAGGTTGCAGAACAGCGTTTGTTTCTGCCTCTCATTACCCAGATCTAGATCTGCTCACAGGGTTGGACAGCACTGGAAGTGTTGCATGATGGCGTCTGCTGTGTGATAGAACTGAAGGTTTGGCCCCAGATGGTGATGGCCAGCAGCACTTGGCCTGGTGATGAGTCAGAGCTGAACAAACGGTCCCGGTCTGCTGAAACACAGCTCCTGCTGACTGAGAGCGTCCGTGACCTCCGTCTGCGGAGTCTCAGGGAGAGCAGCTCTAAAACACTGAACATGTTAACACAACCGTTAACGTGCTGATTCCAGTAGAATCTGAAGGAGAAAAGCGGCAACAGAATTCAACAGGCACTCGGTCAGTCCAGTTCTCAGATACAGTCAATGGTGACTTTTACATAGCGTTTGACTAGACCAGAGGTCTGCAACCTTCAACTCTATCAGAGTCATTCCAGTTGATTTCACTTGACTGTGTAGGAACACAGTCTTCTTCACCTTCAACAAAATAAGACATGCCTATCATTTTTCATGAATAAAACACAAACATTAAGAGAAAATAGCCTTTTTTTAAACTTTTGACAGAGTTCCTTTCAAAATATAAGAACCCTTCCACATATGATCTCTCAATGCAGTAAAAGTAGTCGTAGCGTCAGCAGTGATTAAATAAAAATGATTCATTTCACTGTTGTTGGAGCATCTCTGCCAGAAATGTAAATCTAACAAACCAAAAGGAAATCCGAGCTAATGTCGTATTTTTAAACACACTTAAATTTCCTTAATCTTTTCAAAAATAGAAAATGTCCTCAATAATTCGGTGCACCTTTATATAGGTCCTGCTTATTGATGTCCATTGATTATTTGTACAGGACAGGACACACAAAACTGTGTCAAAATATTGTAGCTTCACTTTTGATACGCACTGTCCTTCAACTGTTTGTGAATGAGTTAGTTTGACTTTGTTTACTTTTTTCCCCTTTATTACTTTCTCACTTCTTACCGTATAGTTACTATTTAACATTTCAAAACTTTTTGATTTTTCTTTGATAAAAGAGCCGCATGTGGCTCTGGAGCTGCAGGTTGCTGACCTCTAAACTGGACTCTCTCTCCTGTAAACGGTGTTTTTAACATATTCTCATGGCTCTTCTGATGATGGAGGACACAGAGAAGGAAAATTAATCATTTCTGAGTATTCTGAGTTCTGCTTCAAAGGAAAATTAATTCATGAACTCACCTTATATCCTGGAACAGGATAAAACTAGCCGTTCCTAAACACTATTTTCAATCCTCTTGCTGGATTAAACCTTCTGCATGTGTATAATTACTTTTCAATAAATCCATTTGACACTGATTTCCCTCAAATAGCTGCCATTAGTGAGATCAGAAACACAGGTGAAAGGTTGAATTAGGCACCAAGTTTAACACTAGAAAACAGGAAGTGAACATGCTGTGAACCAACAGAGCCCCTCCCCTTTTTTTCTGGTCACATACAGCCTCCCTCAACATCTTTCAAGCGCGACTGATTACATATTTATTAGCATTTGTACATGTCGTTCAGAGTATGTCGAATAAAATCAAGCAGGACTTTAGCTAGAATCTCCCAATGATCATTTTTCTCATGAATCACTGATGAACCATTCGGACAAATCAATTGTTATTTTTTCTTTCAGCTGATCGGGTCAGCTTGGAGGTCCAACGAAATGGCACAGCAGCATCATCCCACTATAAAACAGAGTCTGTGTGGAACCAGAACCAGGGGAACCAGAACCTAGAGTCGTCATAAGGCGGGTCAGTCTGGACTCATGAAGTCCAGCAGCACTTCCTCCATCTGGGTCCTCCAACACAAGTACAAAGTCAAGGCAAAGGGGCCGGATTCGGCCCTCTGGGTGATTCTATTGGGCCCTCCAGATCATTTTATTGTAATTAAAGGTCTGATGTTATCTTAAACTTTTTTTTTACTTGTGTAATTTTGACAAAATGTATTTTTATAGAGAGTAAAATAATGAAAGTTGAAGGTTTAAGTTGATTTTTTTCTGGAAAAATATTCCTGCTTTTTTATTATTCATAATTATGTTAAAAAGTTATGGTTTTAAAGTTTGAAAACTAAGAGAAAGTAACAGAAACATCCCAAAATCAAAACCAAAAGCAATTTTTCTGGAATCATCCATTAAATCCATCATGAACTGAAATTTGATCTTTTGGCAGAAATCAGTGATTTCCCTGTAAAATCCAGCCTTGCTTCTGGAGTTTTCTCTGGATTTTTCCAGTGATGATTGACAGAGTCAGGTGACCCCCCCACCACCCCCACCCCCACCCCCACCCCCCCCCCCCGCCATCTGAGGAGGAGGAGGAGTCTGATGAAGCACAGCAGGGTCATGCTCTAACTTTTTTGGGGGAAAAAGGGGAGGTGGGGGTGAGAGCGGCCCCCGCAGAACTACCTGAAACACAAACATGATGAGCTGCTGAGGACAGCGGAGGAAAGCCCTTCGTGACCTTCGTTCAGTCGTGGCGTGGAAACAGTGCGACCACAAAAGGAAACTCCGCCCCCCCAGAAAGATCAGATGAAAGATCCATGCGCGTAATTAGGGCGTGGTTAGGTAAAGGGGATCGGGTAGCGACAGTCGCTACCCGATCCCCTTTCCCCAATTACGCGCATGTATATTACGTCACTTCCTCTTTGCCGCCAACATTTGCGACGGTTGAGAGTTTTGGATCGGACTTGCGACAGCTGGATTTGATTTCCGATAGTTGGGTGATCGGGTAGGTGAAACAGCCAGAGATCCGACAATTTAACAGCTGATCGATCACGTCGCCGCAGTCGCTATTATTCCATAAACCATATTCTAAAAACATCAATTCTTCTCTCAGCTGCGGATCTCCTCCAACAGATTCACTTCACCACCACGGTCAAACAATGACCTGCAGTTAAAGGTAAATACAAACTAGTTTCAATCCTTGATGTTTGTGCTTCTTTTTAATGTTACTCATTTTAACAGTTCATACATTTCATAAATAAAACGTTATCATATTTGTTTAGATGAAAATTATGTTTTCTTTTTTATATGTACTTGTTCCATTTTACTCATGATGGATGGAGGGAAAATTAGGCTTAAAATTGTGTTTTAATACTTTATGATTGCTGTGAATCAAGAGCAAATGAAAACATGTTGTTTGTAAAAATCTTGTAGTTGTAAATCTACAAGTTCTACAGACACATTTCTATACTGTCACAGTAAATGTTATCAAGTCAAAGTTGTTGATGGTTTCATAATTGCTGAGGCAGGAGAAATAACATTACCTTTAGTTTGTAATTAGCATTTAATCTAAATTTAAATGATTTTCTCTATTGATATATATGATAAACACCATGAGTTTCTCTTTTTGTAGATGGAACATGTCTTGGATAAAAACCGTCCTCCAGGAGATCTTGGATGGAATCCACCGTAAGAATTCTTAGTCCAATGTAATGTAAAGAACATAGAATGTAACACAACATCTGAAGAGTGTTTCTTTTTGTTATTTCAGATTGGGAACGCTTGTCTAAAAGTTGTGGAGGAAGCTGCACAGACGTGTAATTTGTCATCCTGTTACATCTTCTCTTTGGTTCTAGACATGATGGTGGTTGTGTGTTCATGTCTGTGTGTGTCTGTTTCCTTTAGGGGAAAATGTCGACATCGCTGAGCTTTATGAAGGATCCTCAAGTTTACCTACTGCTCTCCTTGCTGGTACTATTTTGATTGTTGTTTTTTTTTCTCCTGTGTGTACATGTTTACTAATTTGTATCAATCCCTGTAAGAAACCTTCAGGTCAGAGGTCATGCTGATGTTTCCATCTTGGAGCAGACAGACAGGTCAAGCTGATCACTACCTGCTTTGTGTGAGTGTCCATGGTCTGTCTCACTCTGCTTTAGAGGATAGAGAAAAGAAAAGGAAGGTTGTGTGTCATGTTGTGTGGATGATGATGATAACATTTAGAGCAGAGAAACAGAGACTCTTTCTGGACTCACTTCCCTCTGATGGTTTTGGAGATGATCTCTACAGAACAATATTTAGGTTGATGCTACAGAAATCAAAGCAGCTCTGGTCTTGTTCAATGACCAAGTGTGTTCTTTGACTGTCTAACAGCAGTCTGGATCTCAGGCTGAAAGGTTCAACATGGAACCTAGTTAACAGATTTAGAGGTTCAGCATGAAGCCACATCTCCGACTACTTTATTGATGTATCTATTCTGACTGGCAAACATTTGATTTGTGTGTTATTTGAATTCTCTGCAATAGCAGGAGGATAGCAGCTCTGATTTACCCTGGACCCTGGCTGGAGAACACAGGAAGAGATCTTGAGGTATGTTGTCAGCGCAAACTTTTGAAAGCTCGTTGTTCACAATAATGCAATTAAATCTAGCAGGTGCATGTCAGCTCTTTATTTAAGTGTTCACTTTTCTTTTGTTAGATCTTTCCCAAGCAGATGTCGCAATTGCTGCGGCATTTTCATGCTGATGGTGAGTATTTTCTTTCTGTTACTTGAGTATAACATTTCAACATGCTAAAAAAAAGTATATTTTACTTTTCAGTATGCTCTCTCCATCTGCACATCGTCGGAAATGACATTCACTGAAGTAAGTTTTTTCAGAAAGGACAACCAAAATACCTGAGCCAGTTTTCAGTTCTGTTGAAGATTATATTTTCTTTTCCTTAAGGGGGACATGCCGGCAATTCGGCTGTGGTGGTGTCTTCAGTTGATGGAGAGATTTTGCACTGACGGGTATGACTGCTACTGGAATACCATCATATTCACAGTTCTCCAAACTGTGTTTATTTGCAGTTATGGCACAGAGCAGACATCAGGTCACACAAATGTTAATGAAAGCTGTTTACTGTAGTCAGAATAACCCGAGTGAACATACTAAGAGAGCAGCAGTGTACGAGTACAGTCCATTCACTCTGGCATTTCTCCCTAAGGGATGGACATAGATTTGCGTTTTGGACGGAAGAAGCATCTCTGCTTCTTCAGGGAACTCTCCAGCCAGTATTCAGAGTTCGAAAGGCAACCACCTCCAAACCTTAAGTAAGTGCAACTGGGCAGATGAGAGGGGGTCAAAAAATACAACCATTTGCAGAACATGACCACACAATGTTATTGTTGAGTCTATTCAGCACAATGCTGGTTTACATACATGGTGATAATCTTTATGTAATGTGATAATCATATCTTCCATTACAGTTTAAGACTGATTAAAGCAGGTATCTTATTGTGGGGGGCATTGATTTATTTTTCAATTTCTTTAAAGTATTTGCATAACGGGATTAGTCATTGTAATAACATGTAGCTCCATCAGGACAGAAGGAGACATTATTCAGTAGTGGAGTGAAGTCATTGTTTCCTTAATCCTTAACTTAAAATGTATTTGCAGGAGAACCATAGAGTTTATAGCCTTTTCTTATCTCAGTCTAATCTTTTTTATTTTTTACAGGATGTTTTGACAACAGAAAGAAAGGAGGAACTGAGGACACTATCCAGAGATACCCACCGGGCTACTGCAATCCCTTTTACTGACAAATAAATTATGACTAATTTCATTTTTTTCTTGCCTTTTTATTGAAACTATTACTATGCACTGTAACATAACTCTAGCAGAGGATAATGACACAGCATGAGGTTGTACGGGCTGTACAAGACTTAAGACATAGCAATTTACTGATAACCCAAACAACCAATCCGAGCAGGAATATGGAGCCAAAAATATGGTAAAAGTAAATCAACAATAACCAAGTAAAATCCCAGTGAAAGGAAAGGTTTGTCAATAGTTTATTTACATTAATGAGTATGATATTTGACCAAAATAAAGTAAGATTTGGTTGACTTCCATGTCTTCAAAAAGTCTCAAACAGAGAGAGAAACACCAGGAAGAACATGTTTTTGCAGAAAATCCATTACAAATGAGATTAGGTTTCAATATGATTGCTGCAAAAGGAACAGTTGATTTTAAAAATCCTTTTGAAATCTTTTGAAAATAACGTGTTTAATTCACTACAGCAAGAAGGAAAATAAAGACATAAAAAATGGAGGGAAACAACAACCAATAGAGATTTGTTGACAGTTTATTTGGGCAGTTTTGAGGATTTCGTGTTTTAATGAGCCATCATATATTTGAAATCTGTTTATAGAACATGGAAAGGATGGTTTACAACCTTTCCATTAACAACAATGGATACTACATTTTTCCAATAATAAATTAATATTCATAATATTTGTGAATTAATTATCCAAATTATCCATAAACATTCATAAGTCTGATGCACAAAAGGGAGAATATTAAGTTGAAGATTAATTCAATTTCTGATCTCCAGAAAATCCAGAATGTGTACATGGGGAACAATAAATGTCCCAGTTCCATCATTCCAATTACAAAAAATTGCAGGGTTCAACAAAATCTGCTTTTAAGACATTACATTCTTTTGTTTTTAATGGGTTTCTTTGATTTTTGGTAAATAGACAATTTTTTAAACTTTAAATGGCCAAATTATTGCAGATTTCATTGATTGACATTGCAAAACTGAGTTTTTTAACTACTACAAACAAACAGAGGGGGAATTAAACAACAAACCAAAAAACCTAACAAAATGAATACAGATGTGAGGCAAAGAAAAAAATGTTTTCACATACAAAATAGAAGTTTTTGGTTTATCATACATTGTTTTTATTTATGGTTCTTGAGCTTCAACGATTCCAAATATAGTTTACATTTGTTTTTAAATATTCTACATTTTGGGGGAGTCTTTATATATTTATATTAGATTTACCAAGACAAAGGATTATATTTGGCAGATTTCTTTATTTTCTAATATGATGTCAAATATGATTCTTCAGATAGATAAATATAACTGAGCATTTTGCAATGAGTCTCTTTAACTTTAGGAATAAATGGTAAGTTTATATATCAAGTTCTAAAAATATTCAGTGGGATAATTTTGATTATATTGACATAAACAGATTTGTTTGTGATAAAATTATTTTTCTGACAGGACTGTCTTTGTAAACGTAAATGTTATTATAACAGTATGTAGTGTTTCTTTTTTTTTTTTTTTTTGTTCCATGTCTTAAGTTCGGAAAATAACGTTTTTAAAATGACTAAATAAATAACCCATTGGGCTACCCGATCATCCAGCTGCCGCAAATCGTGTTAAAACTGTCAACCAGCGCGAGTAATAAACAGGGGTGAAAGTAAGCCGGAACGGTCCGGAGCGCCGTTCCGGTAAATGATTTGAAGACGGAACGCCGTTCCTGCTGGAGAGATCAGCTGTGCGGCCAGTTTTCACTATATAACACATGACAGAAGCCGCGGTCGCTCTTATGGAAGAAAAATAAGAAAATTGACATTTGAGCTGAGAGCAGGCAGCGCTTTATTTGAATGTTTGCATTGTTTTTGCGGCGCATCAGACAGTTATTAAAATCCGCCTCTCTCTCTCTCTCCCCCTCTCTCTCGCTCTCTCTCTCTCTCCCTCTCTCTCTCCTGGTCTGCGCTCTCTTGCGTGCGCCAAGTCTGTCTTGCGTCCCGAGCGCTGCGGACTCCCGACTTTCTGAACAGCAGGCGCACCAGAGAACTGGAGCTCTGCAGCTAATGATACTAATAATAAATAATTAAATTATTTAAATGAAAAAATAAACAAAAAAGATGCAGAGAAAAGTGAATCAGATTTTTAAGAGGACGATCCAAAACTGAGGATGACGATGTGCAGAACAAATCTTCTAAAGGAGATGATGAAGAAGAGAAAAGGAGAGATGGAAGTTGAATGGAAAATGCCATTGAGACACCAGGTCCATCAACCACAGATGAATTTTCTATGTGGCCAGATTATTCTTCAATCTGGACAACTGACAATATGATCTGTTTAAAGTCCCCCTCCAAAAAAAAGAAAAACAATTTTTTGAGTTTTTAACATGCCTGTATGTCATTCTTCTTCTGAAAGAGAACAAATGTAATCATTTTGTTTTTGCATTTCCTTTTAATCTCTGTTAATCAAACTGTCACAGACAGACTCTGTGTGAATGAATGATGATCTTTCCATCACAACAGCTCTGCTACACTAAACCCTCATCTGGTCCGGCTAGCGTGTCTAGTTCAAGTTCTGGAGAAGATGCTATCTTCACATTGACTGCAGTCGTTCACATTTCTGTGGTCCAATCAGCATCACTGGATTTTTGGTGTGAGTTTCATCCAATACTTACGGTAGCAGTCCTGAGAACGCTGGAAAATCTCCACCAGACTCCACGGAGCTTCTTGATGTGACCACAGAAATGTGAATGGCGGCTCGTTTGACCGCAGCTGTAAAAGATCTGTGAAAGTTCGGTCCATGAAGCTCTTCCTTGTCCGAACTGATGTCCAGCTCAAAACAAAACTACTAGACATTATTGTGGTGCAGCGGTGAAGACTCAGAGCCACCATAATCAGACAGGGGAGGGTCCAAGATGTAGCAGGTCAGCTTCGCTCAGCTCCAGAAGCCACGCCCCCACAGAGGAGTTTTCACAGACCAACATTAAAAAATGACTTTTTAAGACGTTAAGGGTCTGCGATTTTGGTTAAAAACAACATAAACATAAATAAAACACTCCTGAGAACTTATTCTTTTTGAATAAAAGTAAAAATTACCATATGGGGACTTGTAAAGGTATTGGACTGTGTGTGTGTGTGTGTGTGTGTGGGGGGGTGGGGGGTGGGGGGGGGGGGGGGGCAATAGTACCGGCAAACAAAAAATCTACTTTCACCCCTGGTAATAAAGTTTAAAAAAAAAATGGCGCAAAAAGGAAGTCACGTAATACATGTGCGCGTGATTGGGGCGTGGTTAGGTAAAGGGGATTGGGTAGCGACAGCGACAGCTCCAGTTCAATCTTGACGTCCATCTTGGCCTTGAACGGCTCCAGCAGGGGGCGTATTTCTTCAGACAAGAATCTGGTAACCTGCAGGAGAAGAAGAGCCTTCAGTGGTTTCATGAAAGCAGGGAGCTGTAAACAAACGAGCAGAAGTCCTCCTTCACCTGCTGAGGGGCGTGCCCAATGAAGGTCTTGGGATCCAGCAGGGCGTCCAGCTGCCCCAGGATGGGGGCGAAGTACGGGTCTCTCTGGACTCTGGCCAGCAGGTCATTGTCTCCGCCCTCCTGTTTGACCACCGCCGCCGCCTCCTGGGAGAGAACGCGGATCTTCTCGTGGCAGTCCTGGAGGTCCGAGGAGAAGGATGAGCTGCACCCGCCGGCTGGTCCAACGACAGTGAAGGTTAAACCGTACCTGTCTGTTTCCTCCAGCCTGAACCATGGCCATGATGATGTTCTCTGTGGCCATGAAGGGCAGCTCGTGGCGGATGTGCCTCTCGATGACCTTTGGATAGACCACGAGACCCTCTGTGATGTTCTGCAGGGTGCTGAGGATGATGTCTGCAGTCAGGAACGACTCGGGCAGAGAAATCCTCCTGAAAGGTAAGAGAACAGCTCTTTAAGGCCGTGTCACACAGCCGAAATGTACATTTTTCACATTGTCCAAGTATGTTATTTCAGCCATTTGTGTTGCAGGCATAAAATACAAAAAGCTAATATTTCAGTTACATGCTAGCGGCATGCTAGCTGTTTTGGCTAATTAATTTTTTCAGTTTAGGCTAATTAGGAATTTAACTAATATTTTAGCTAGCTGTAAGTTTCAGCATTTTCAGCTAACAGCTTCAGTGCTTTTATCTATTATTTCAGCATTTTCAGCTATTAGCACTAGCATTTTCAGTGGCCAAATTCAGCTCACAGCATTCACACTATTATTATCGCAGGCAATGCCATACATCTAGTGTTTAGTTCGTTTAAAGCTAATGACAGTTAAGATTTGCGCTTTGCATCCAGTTTGCACATGACCTGATTAGTCGACTAATTGAAAAAATAATCGGTGATTAGTCGACTATTAAAATAATCGTTTGTGGCACCACTGATAGCTAGTTAGTTGCCACAAAAATATCTATTTTTTTTATAACCACTAAGTTTATTGTTGAAGCATCAGAAACCTGTTGGCGCTGTCGTCCAGCGTTCTCTCCAGCCACTGCACCGAGGCCGTCTGCAGTGGGTCGGCCATCAGCGCCACCAGGTGTCGGGCCAAGCTGCAGCAGCGTTCTGCCCGCATGGGGTTCCTCTTGTAGGGCATGGCGCTGGAGCCTGTCAGAGAAAACAGTCTTCATAAAATTCTAAATCCAAGACTCCAACTGTGACAGAAATGTGCAAACACACCGATCTGCTCTTTTTCAAAAGGCTCCTCAATCTCCTTCAGGTTGGCCAGCAGACGGATATCTGTGCAGATCTATGAGGGAGAGCAGAGACGGGTGCACTACCGCCAAACACCACTAGATGGAGACATTTCCTGCTGCTTACCTCGTGCACAGAAGCTCCTAAACTGGCCAGATTGGACAGACAGTCGACATCCACCTTTCGGTTGTAGGTCTGTCCAGTCACCAGGTATGCTCTGAACGAAGAGGAACAGTTTTCTTTAAAAACACTAAAGTGAATTTAATGCATTAACTGAGAGATGAAATAAAAAAAAAACTCACTTTTTGAAGCCCGCCATCTCTGTCACCATCCTGTCCAGCTCCTCCACCTGTAAAGAGAAGCAGATTTTACTCCATCAGAAAAAAAAAAAATTTCGTAGTTTTTTCTAGAAAACGCCTCAATCTTTAGTGTAGGATTGGGGGGGGGGGGGGGGGGGGGGGGGGGTTTGATGGAATTTTTTATATCACAATAGTTTTTTTCTAATATCCTGTGGTAACGATATATATAATCCCAATATAAATAAAATAACTAGATTAGTCAAATTTCAAATTTGAACGCTCTATGGCTCATAAGAGAAATGTGTAATCATCAGAAGCTTCTTTAGATTTAGATATTTAATTCCTATAACACTTTAAACAAACATTTTTTTTCTTCAGAAAACTAAGAAAAGGCAAACATATGACAAGCTAAACTTAAAACTAAAGCAAAAGCTTTTAACTTTTAAAAAAGGACATAAATAAAACAGAACACTAAACTGTTTGATAAGTTTCTGCCTCCAGGTGATCAAGTTTTATTTGAAACCATAACAAAAACAAAAAAAACTGCTTGAAAACAGAGTTTTGAGTTATTTGTTTTTATGTATTACTGATATTCAAGATGGAACTTTAATTAAGGAGCAGAAGAATTCAGCAAAACATCTGACAAGTCAGAGTAAACCAGATTTTCTCATGCTTCTTGATGTAACTTCCTGCCAGAATTGACATGGATTTCTCAAGGCTCGTGCACAGAATAGATCAAAGGGCAAAACGCTCTGTTGCATAGCGTGAGGCTTCAGCGGAGGGCCGCGGCGCTCCGTGCCTGGTGTGAACCACGCCATAGGTTAACAAAGGCGCCGAATGGAAGCGGCCTCCGTTCCGCGCTGCGTCCTGTGTGAACCAGTTGTAACCCTCTAACTTTTATTCACCAAAGAGGAGAAAATGGCAACTTGTTAAATATGGACCCTTCAAAATAAAAGTCAATCGCCAAGACTAATTTCCTATGAGAAAAAAATTATAGTGCTTTTATCGTTGTCGTTTTATCGCTAAGCCCTACTAGCAAAGTTTTAAAAGTATCTATATATGTGTCAAAATTTGACATTTTCAAAAAACAAATAAAAAAAAATAAATAAAAAAACAAATAAAAAAAATATTATAAATATACACAGGTCAATAGGTTAATAAATATATATTACAAGGCCAAACTCATAAATGACCCTAAAATGGAGAATAAAGGATAAAAAGACTAAATAATCAGATTAAAATCACATAACATACAAAATATATATATATTTTTCATTTTATATTGATAAAACATATATAAATATACTTAAAAATACACTTTACATAATTAAAAACAATTCATAGGACTTAATTTACTATTAAAAAGCCAAAAACAGAAAACGAAACTTAAGGAGATGAGAGCCCTGCACAGGGAAGGGAGGGGCCTGAGTGCAACTTATAAATAGGAGCAGGGAGGCAGAGCGCTCACTCTTGCCTTGTCTCCCGTAAGAGAAACATCTCCACAGCAACAGACCTATGAAGGTAATATTGTGTCAAAACGTCCAAGTGTAAATAATACACACACGAGCGAGAATCACACACACACAAGTCTAATTCACACACACACGTAAAACTGAATGTGAAGTTGCAGGAAAAAGAGGAACATGTGAGAGAAATGTGTACTTGTGGAATATAATGTGAGAACTTGCTTGACAATAACCTTAACTTGTGTGTAAAAATGTTACATGTGAAGAAAAATCACACACACACAAGATTTAACTTGAGGTTGTGAGGAAAAACACAACTTGTAAAACTATGTTGAAAAAATCTTTATTTGTAGCTTCAGTTTTCTCCTGTAGAAGAGTTTCACACAATGCTTTTTGAGCTACAGAGTGTTTTTGACTTTTGACACAGCCCATGTGGAAGATATGTGCCAAAACTAATTTGCAGGGAGGAGGGGTGAGGCAGGAGGAGCTCTCATCGGAGATCAGCCAATCAGAGGACGGGGGTTCAGTGGAGCTATTTTTCTTTCAGCAGTGGCACCAAGCTGGGGGAAGTCTCTTCAAAATACTACTTTTCGTTGCTTTTCTGTAGTAAATATACTCTTACCAACAACACATTTTGAAAACCAGCCACGTTAAATGATTATGCACCCATCCTTTTATAAACATCAAAGCTATTTAGTTTAAACACGGTGATGAGATGGAGCTAGCATAATATTAACTCCAGCCAACAAGTGAATAGTTCATATTTTTATTCTCTATGATAGTGTTGAATATATTAATAGTACTATCTAATGATCAACCGAGTCCCAATTCTCAGCGAAGTCACTATTTCACAGAACCGAAATAGAGTAAAAAGTGTCGCTGTCAGAACCGGCCGTTGCATCAACCCCCCTCTGATGTGCGCGGCTGAACATAGCTGGTCTATAAACGGGATGAACACTCCTACGTATATTCTAGCTCCATCTCATCCCCGTGTTTAAACTAAATAGCTTTAATGTTAACTCAAGCCTTAACTTTAATGTTAACTCAAGCCTTTCTTCACGTGCCTCTACTGCCTGAAGAAGACCTTCACAGGTCGAAACGTCGTGGCTGAGGCACTACTTTTGTTTTTCAATTTAAAACTCTTTCGTTTCCTTTTTTCTTTTTCATTTTTTCATCTATATTAAAACTAATTCATTTTTTTCATTTCATTTATTACATATATATATTTAAAACATAAAAATAAAATATATCTCACCTATAATTTATTTGATTAAGATAACAAAGGCGACATTGAAATCATGGCGGAGGATGGTTGGACTTTAGTCCAACGGCGCCGTGGCCGCACACGACGCGGTCCCAAGCCTCACTGGGAGCAGGGCGCTGCGTCCCACGGAGGGATGGACCGTGCACCCCCTCCCTTCGCAAGAAGGAGGGGACCTTTCCCTCGACCTAACCCTAACGCCTGTTCTCCTAACCCTGCAGAGCCCGGGTTGGACATGGAGCGTGCATTCGCCACTCATATTCGGATGGTGGCACCCTTTTCCTCACACCTAACCCTAACCCTTTCTGTAAAGTTTGGTAGCTTACAATTGAAGGGGGGCAGAGATATTCAAGAAAACGCCATTTGCCACCGCGAAACCCACGTTTGGGGGTCCCACCAGGGAACCGAGTCACGTGGACACTTGAGACTTTAATCACTCATTCAGGACCTCCCACTGGTGCTCTCTGTAAAGTTTGGTAGCTTACAATTGAAGGGGGGCGGAGCTATTCAAGAAAACGTGATTCGACGCCACGAAACACACGTTTGGGGTCCCCAAGGGGAACCGAGTGACGTGGACACTTGAGACTTTAAACACTCATTAAGGACCTCCCACTGGTGCTGTGTGTGAAGTTTGGTAGCTTACAAATGAAGGGGGGCGGAGATATTCAAGAAAACGCCATTCACCACCGCGAAACCCACGTTTGGGGGTCCCACCGGGGAACCGAGTCACGTGGACACTTGAGACTTTAAACTCGTTCAGGACCTCCCACTGCTGCTTTCTGTAAAGTTTGGTAGCTTACAAATGAAGGGGGCGGAGCTATTCAAGAAAACGCCATTCGAGGCCGCGAAACCCACGTTTGGGGGTCCCACTGGGGAACTGAGTCACGTGGAGCCTTGAAACTTTAAACACTCCTCCGGGACGTCCCTCCGGTGCTGTGTGTAAAGTTTGGTGGATAAGGAACGAAAGGGGGCGGAGTTAAAGCCCAAAAACGCTCCACGCCGTGGCGAAACCCACGTTTCGGGGTCCCCACAGGGAACGCTTTGACGTGGACACTTGAAACTTTAAACACGTCTCCAGGACGTCACTCTGGTGCTGTGTGTAAAGTTTGGTGGATAAGGAACGAAAGGGGGCGGAGTTAGAGCCCAAAAACGCTCCACGCGTGGCGAAACTCACGTTTCCGGGTCCCCACGGGGAACGGATTGACGTGGAACCACCAAACTTTAAACACTCCTCCGGGACGTCGCTCTGGTGCAGCCTACCAAGTTTGGTGCGTAAGGACTGAAGGGGGGCGGAGCTATTCAAGAAAAATCCATTTTGAAGGCCGCGGACACCCGAAAAACGCCTTAACGGAAGCTTAACGAGCCATAACTCGCCTACGCTGTCGAATTGGGGTCTGATTTTTTTTAGGGTACGTGGGGGCTACTGCCCGCCTACAGTGTGTAAAATCTGAGATCAATCGGATAAAAGATGGCCGCGCTACGCCGCGAAAGGCTAACCGAAATTCGCTAGATAAAAATTCAGGAGAAATACTTCCTTTTCACTGAGAGACTTGAAATTGGACCACAATGTGTCTTTTGAGACGCTGATTCAGGAACCAAAGCTCGTTTGGAGCTAGCATGATGCTAAAGCTAACTAGCTAGCCAAATGAGCTAGCGCTACGAAATTTCTCGTGCTTGTACAAGTCCACGAGACAAGCGTAGCTGTCAAGTTTCAGCCCATTCCGACGATATCTGGTGACAGGGGACCCCAACGAAAGGCCAAAAATCCCCGCCTTTAAGGCGCCGCCATTTCCGAGGGCAAAGTCCGATCGGAGCCGATAGGGTGTCTCTGCGCTCGCGTGGGCCCCCTTTACAACATATTTGAGTTTCGTTCCGCTGCGGCATCTGGAAGGTGTCGCGGGCCAAAACCCCGTACCAAGTCGGGTCCACGTAGTGGTCTGGACCCTTTACCCCATTTTTTGGCGTGGGTGTGCGGGACAGCAGGCGCCCTGTCCGCCACGGTGGCAGGATAACCGGACCACACCGTCTGAAACCCGGCCATGACGGAGAAAAGCGCGCGTGCGGTTCCAATTCAGACACGAAACAGACATGCGCAGAGATCTGCGCTCGAGACTCCCGCCGTTTCTGCGCCTCCGCGTGCCACACACACACCCCGGTTATAAGTCTCTTTTTTTTTTTTTTTTTTTTTTTTTATTGACAAGATGAACATTGAGAATGCCAGGGGACGGCATATGCATGACAAAACAAACATTACAAAACAAATATAAAGTAAACAATACAAAGCATACATTACAGAACAATCATTTAAGACAAGTTGAATATATTTAAAGACAGACAGCTTTCAAAAATACGTGTAGCTTTTTTGTTTACACTTTTAGATATGGTAAGTAAATAAGATTCCAATTCTTTTATTAACACAGGAAAAAAAGTTGTGTTAAGGAAAATTTTGCTTTGTGAATATGAAACTTACCAAATATAATTAATAGATTAATTGTTAATTTAACATTCAATGGAGTGTTCATTTCAAGTAGGCCAAAAATAATATGTTCAAATTTCAACTGAAAACTAGAGTCAATTTTGGAATTTATAAATCGTGTACAGTCTTTCCAAAATCTTTTGGTAATATTACAGTTCCAGAATAGGTGACTGATAGTTTCTGGGTGTTCTTTGCAGAGTGTGCAGTTGGGATCAATAGTTTTATTATATCTTAACATGTACTGATTAGTGGGATAGATTCTATGTAGAAGTTTGTAGGATACATCTCTCATCTTATTATTAATGAACAATTTCTGATGCAGTGTCCAAACATTATTCCATGGCAAGTCAGGGATAAATTTTTTCCAATAGAAGATAGCAGAGGGGACAGAAATGACATTTTGTTGAAAAAGGGCACGTATGATTCTGTTGTTTTTCTGGGCAAAATTAAAACAGGATTTTCCAACAGTGGTGTCACTTAGAGATAGAAAGGAAACATTTTCATCAATGACAGTATTTTTAAAGAGTTCACAGATTTCAGTAGTAACAGCATCAAAGACAATGGCATATTCTTTGGGAGGGACAGCAAGGTTACACTTTTGGTTGAATTCTTCATATCTAAGTAATTGTCCATTGTGGTTAAAAAGTTGACCCACCAGTAGGATATTATTGTTAAACCAATTATCATAAAATAAAGATTTGTTTTTGTAAAGTATATATCTGTTATTCCAAATAAAAAAATTATGTGGGGAAAAATTTCAGAAAATGAAATTCTATCCTCTATTAACCATCTTAAAAATAATAAGTCTCCTGGGTCAGACGGCTTAACTGGGGAATTTTATGAACAATTTTGTAATGAAATTGCCCCTTTTCTAACACAGGTATTTTTAGAAAGCATAGAAAGAGGCATCCTTCCTCCAACGTTAAATCAAGGTGTACTCACCCTTATACCTAAAGCCAAAAAAGATATCCTTCTCATTGACAATTGGCGCCCAATATGTCTATTGAATAATGACTATAAGATTCTTGCATCTATCTTTGCCAAAAGACTTAAATCAGTACTAAATTCAGTTATTGCAGAGACACAATCAGGATTCATACAAAACAGACACATCTCCAACAATATTCGTCTTGTCCTCGACATTCTAGATTACTCACATCTGGTTTCTGATGATAGTTTTATACTCTTTCTAGACTTTTACAAAGCGTTTGACTCTGTTAATCACAACTTTATCTTCCGCTGTCTTCATAAATTTGGTTTTGGCTCTTTCTTCTGTAATACAGTTAAAACACTCTATACTAATGCTAACTGCTCTATAAAGCTGAAAAATTGAACTTCCCCCAGATTCAATCTTAACAGAGGAATCAGACAGGGATGTCCGATCTCGCCTTATCTTTTCTTGCTAGTTACTCAAACCCTTACTGATTATATTACTCTACGTCGACTAAAAGGCATCTCAGTTTTTGATAAAGAAATTCTAATTAGTCAGCTGGCTGACGATACTACTCTATTCTTAAAAGACAGCTGTCAAATTCCAGATACTCTAAACCTTATCCAGTCTTTCTCTCAAGTTTCCGGTCTTCACCTCAATCTTAATAAATGTGAACTTCTTTCAGTCAAAGATTGTGCTTTACAATCAATCTGTAGCATTCCAGTGAAAGAAACGGTGACATATTTGGGTATTATGATCTCCAAGAATAATCGAGAAAGATGCTCTTTAAACTTTGCTCCCCTAATCGATAAAACCCAAAAACGTTTTAACCAGTGGCTTCAAAGGGACTTAAGTTTAAGAGGGAGAATTTTGCTTTCCAAAGCAGAAGGAATTTCTCGACTCACTTATTCTGCTCTGTCTCTGCACTTGGACAATCAGACTCTTAAATCTATTGACCAAATCTTACTAAATTTCATCTGGAAGAATCGTATTCATTATTTAGAGAAATCTGTATTAATGAATTCCTATGAAAAAGGAGGCCTAAATTTTCTCGATTTTACTACTTTAATTAACACTTTTAAAATAAACCGGATCAAATCATACTTAAAGAACCCACTCTCCATCTGGAATATTTTTCCTCATCATATCTTTACAAATGTAGGTGGTCTCCGTTTTTTTCTCCTATGTGATTATAATATTGACAAAATCCCAGTTAAACTCTCTGCTTTCCACAAACAGGCACTTCTTTCTTGGGCACTTATATATAACCCGGTTATAAGTCTCAACTGTAAACTAATTGTAGGCTATGACGTCACATTTGTGTCACAAAAATGAGGGAAAAAAGATTAAAATGTTACTAAACTTCACATAAAAAGTTTGGTTTTGTAAACATTACATTGAAATTTTGCAAATAACAAAATAAATGTATGCTTTTGTCCATTTTCAATTATGTCTCACACACACTCTCTGTTTATTTGTTTTGGTCATTTGCAAAAAACACATTTCTATGGCTAAAACAACAGTCTACAACCTGATGCACAGGAACATTTTCTCCTTCATTATGACTCTTTCTTTCTTTCTTTATTTATTTAATCAATTTAAATTTAATCATTTTAAAATGTTTTATGTTCTTTTAGCGGAGATTCTTTGGTGTTGAATTTTTGAATTGTTTGTTTTTTCCCTTGCTAATTTTTTCATATTCATTCTTGTTCACGTAATTTTTAATTTGTAAAACGCTGCTCGATTATTAAAGGTGTTCTACAACTCAACTCTTCCTTTCTTTCTATTAAAATGAGGAATGCAAATAAATTCAATAAATATTGGATATTTAGTTTTGGTTCATTTGTATTTTTATGACAAATATTTTAACTTGTCAAATAAATTATCAAAATTAAGGTAAAATGTTTAACCTACAGTTATTAGAATTATTTTGCAACAAAATTATCTTTTAATCTTTATTTCAGGTTAATCTGCTGCAGCAGGAGGATTTTTCTTGAATTTATGGTGAATTTTATTTTGAAAGGATATGTATGTGGCTCTGTAAAACACCAAAAAAAGTCAAATTTGTTATAGAAAAATATAACACTGTTATAATTGACTAATTCTAAATACTACATTTTATAAATGAATGATTTAAAGGCAAAAAAACATAAAGAGTAAATGTTTTAAATAAAACATTTAGCATGTAGCTGGAATATAAGCTAAACTCCAAAATTGGCTAAAGAATCTTAGTAAATGCCAAAATAGTCCAAAAAGCTAGCAGAATGATATTTTTTTAAAACTTTCAACCTGTAATTTTTCAACATAATTGTAATAAAAACAGGCAGGAATATTATTCCAGAATAAATCAACTTCAACCTTAAATAACTTTCAATATTTTCCTCTCTGTAAAAATATATTTTGTCTAAATTATACACGTTAAAAATGAGCGGAGGATAACATTGGGCCATTAATAACAATCAGATAAAACGGTCTGGAGTGCCGAATATATTTACCCAGTGGGCCGCATCCGGCCCCCGGGCCTCTTGACTTTGACACATGTGCCATAGAGAATCATAAAGAATCAATGGGAAACAGGTAAGGGGTTTTAACTAAACACTCTGCGGTTTCCGCAGCCAGAATTTGGCGGGTCAAAAGAGGATCTTTGGGAGCCCCACTTCAGGCACCCATGCTTTTAACGATCAAAATGTCCACAAATAAAGCTTTTTCATTTTATACCATTTCAACATTTCATGGACTTTACTGAGCTAAATGTTCTTATCAGGGATGGTGGTGGTGGACTCAAACGCAGGAGACAAGACTTGGTGGCAGAAACTTCAACATGACAAAACCATGAGAGATCAAACCAGTGACTTCACAGTACAGATGACCTAACAATGATGGACTGAAAACAGACAAGTTGATAAACCTGAACATGAAACTAGCTGTTGGATGATTTAAGCTGAAATGTGTGAGACTGAGAGGGAGAACAGAACATGAACAAAAGCACAACAAAAACCAAGAACAGAATCCTGACGTTTATGCTGGTCTTCATGTAATCAAACATTCATTGTAAGCGTGAAGTCTGCCTTCATGCTGCGGTCAGCAGGAACCACTAGAGGGCAGCAACACTCCAGCTGAAGGACAAAAGAGGAGATATAGAAAGAGCGAGTGTGTGTATGTTCATGTGTGTGTGTGGTTGTGAAGTCTGTTATGTAACAGAGTTGGAGGCCACACCACAGTACTTGACATCAGAAGTGTACAGTTCATTAAAGTGATTCTGAGAAGGATTTGAGCTCCTTCTTTCTCAGTATCACGAGCCACGTCTCTAAAAAAAACAACAGATTCTAAACTCCTATCACCACTGTTTCCCTGCTAACATTTAACAGAGTCGATTGAATTGACAAAAAGATTACCATCTCATTTCTTTATCAGTTGTATGCCATCTCCTTGAGAGGGATGACCTGAAAGTGTCTGTAAGAGTGGGTCATTTAAATCTGATTTCATGACTCAGCGGAATGTGAAGTCGCATAAACGCGTGAGACTGTTAGAGCTGAATCTGAACAGAAGTGGTGCTCATCAGGACCGGTTCCTGTCTGGAAAAGAGCAGGTATACAGAGAGCATGAGGTGACCTGATGGTTGCAGAACAGCGTTTGTTTCTGCCTCTCATTACCCAGATCTAGATCTGCTCACAGGGTTGGACAGCACTGGAAGTGTTGCATGATGGCGTCTGCTGTGTGATAGAACTGAAGGTTTGGCCCCAGATGGTGATGGCCAGCAGCACTTGGCCTGGTGATGAGTCAGAGCTGAACAAACGGTCCCGGTCTGCTGAAACACAGCTCCTGCTGACTGAGAGCGTCCGTGACCTCCGTCTGCGGAGTCTCAGGGAGAGCAGCTCTAAAACACTGAACATGTTAACACAACCATGTTAACACAACGTGCTAATTCCAGTAGAATCTGAATGAGAAAAGCGGCAACAGAATTCAACAGGCACTCGGTCAGTCCAGTTCTCAGATACAGTCAATGGTGACTTTTACATAGCGTTTGACTAGACCAGAGGTCTGCAACCTTCAACTCTATCAGAGTCATTCCAGTTGATTTCTCCTTGACTGTGTAGGAAACACAGTCTTCCTTCACCCTTCAACAAAATAAGACATGCTATCATTTTTCATGAATAAAACACAAACATTAAGAGAAAATAGCCTTTTTTAAACTTTTGACAGAAGTTCCTTTCAAAATATAAGACACCCTTCCACATATGATCTCTCAATGCAGTAAAAGTAGTCGTAGCGTCAGCAGTGATTAAATAAAAATGATTCATTTCACTGTTGTTGGAGCATCTCTGCCAGAAATGTAAATCTAACAAACCAAAAGGAAATCCGAGCTAATGTCGTATTTTTAAACACACTTAAATTTCCTTAATCTTTTCAAAAATAGAAAATGTCCTCAATAATTCGGTGCACCTTTATATAGGTCCTGCTTATTGATGTCCATTGATTATTTGTACAGGACAGGACACACAAAACTGTGTCAAAATATTGTAGCTTCACTTTTGATACGCACTGTCCTTCAACTGTTTGTGAATGAGTTAGTTTGACTTTGTTTACTTTTTTTCCCCTTTATTACTTTCTCACTTCTTATTGTATAGTTACTATTTAACATTTCAAAACTTTTTGATTTTTCTTTGATAAAAGAGCCGCATGTGGCTCTGGAGCTACAGGTTGCTGACCTCTAAACTGGACTCTCTCTCCTGTAAACGGTGTTTTTAACATATTCTCATGGCTCTTCTGATGATGGAGGACACAGAGAAGGAAAATTAATCATTTCTGAGTATTCTGAGTTCTGCTTCAAAGGAAAATTAATTCATGAACTCACCTTATATCCTGGAACAGGATAAAACTAGCTGTTCCTAAATACTATTTTCAATCCTCTTGCTGGATTAAACCTTCTGCATGTGTATAATTACTTTTCAATAAATCCATTTGACACTGATTTCCCTCAAATAGCTGCCATTAGTGAGATCAGAAACACAGGTGAAAGGTTGAATTAGGCACCAAGTTTAACACTAGAAAACAGGAAGTGAACATGCTGTGAACCAACAGAGCCCCTTCCCTTTTTTTCTGGTCACATACAGCCTCCCTCAACATCTTTCAAGCGCGACTGATTACATGTTTATTAGCATTTGTACATGTCGTTCAGAGTATGTCGAACAAAATCAAACAGGACTTTAGCTAGAATCTCCCAATGATCATTTTTCTCATGAATCACTGATGAACCATTCGGACAAATCAAATGTTATTTTTTCTTTCAGCTGATCGGGTCAGCTTGGAGGTCCAACGAAATGGCACAGCAGCATCATCCCACTATAAAACAGAGTCTGTGTGGAACCAGAACCAGGGGAACCAGAACCTAGAGTCGTCATAAGGCGGGTCAGTACAAACCTTCTGGACTCATGAAGTCCAGCAGCACTTCCTCCATCTGGGTCCTCCAACACAAGTACAAAGTCAAGGCCAAGGGGCCGGATTCGGCCCTCTGGGTGATTCTATTGGGCCCTCCAGATCATTTTATTGTAATTAAAGGTCTGATGTTATCTTAAACTTTTTTTTTACTTGTGTAATTTTGACAAAATGTATTTTTATGGAGAGTAAAATAATGAAAGTTGAAGGTTTAAGTTGATTTTTTTCTGGAAAAATATTCCTGCCTTTTTATTATTCATAATTATGTTAAAAAGTTATGGTTTTAAAGTTTGAAAACTAAGAGAAAGTAACAAAAACATCCCAAAATCAAAACCAAAAGCAATTTTTCTGGAATCATCCATTAAATCTATCATGAACTGAAATTTGATCTTCTGGCAGAAATCAGTGATTTCCCTGTAAAATCCAGCCTTGCTTCTGGAGTTTTCTCTGGATTTTTGCAGTGATGATTGACAGAGTCAGGTGACCCCCCACACCACCCCACCCCCCCCCCCCCAATCTGAGGAGGAGGAGGAGTCTGATGAAGCACAGCAGGACTGAAGCAGTGAATATTAAGAACTGTTTATTGTACCAGTACAGATTATCATTAACATGGGGGGGGGCTGAAGCCTCGCATCACAGCAAACTGGCTCATGGTCCAGATGGGGGGGGGGACTGTGTGACCCACAAACACAACAAATGCAGCCTGATAGCAAAAATAGACGTGTTTGGAGCGAACAGAACCATGCAGAAGGATGCAACGTTCATGCAGGTAACCCGCCCCCGATGTGACTTATTTGACAGGAGTGTTGTTGACTCAGAAGGTGGGGGGGGGGGGGGTCATGCTCTAACTTTTTTGGGGGAAAAAGGGGAGGTGGGGGTGAGAGCGGCCCCCGCAGAACTACCTGAAACACAAACATGATGAGCTGCTGAGGACAGCGGAGGAAAGCCTTCGTGACCTTCGTTCAGTCGTGGCGTGGAAACAGTGCGACCACAAAAGGAAACTCCGCCCCCCCAGAAAGATCAGATGAAAGATCCATGCGCGTAATTAGGGCGTAATTAGGGAAAGGGGATCGGGTAGCGACTGTCGCTACCCGATCCCCTTTCCTAATCGCGGCATGTATATTACGTCACTTCCTCTTTGCCGCCAACATTTGCGACGGTTGAGAGTTTTGGATCGGACTTGCGACAGCTGGATTTGATTTCCGATAGTTGGGTGATCGGGTAGGTGAAACAGCCAGAGATCCGACAATTTAACAGCTGATCGATCACGTCGCCGCAGTCGCTATTATTCCATAAACCATATTCTAAAACATCAATTCTTCTCTCAGCTGCGGATCTCCTCCAACAGATTCACTTCACACCACGGTCAAACAATGACCTGCAGTTAAAGGTAAATACAAACTAGTTTCAATCCTTGATGTTTGTGCTTCTTTTTAATGTTACTCATTTTAACAGTTCATACATTTCATAAATAAAACGTTATCATATTTGTTTAGATGAAAATTATGTTTTCTTTTTATATGTACTTGTTGCATTTTACTGATGATGGATGGAGGGAAAATTAGGCTTAAAATTGTGTTTTAATACTTTATGATTGCTGTGAATCAAGAGCAAATGAAAACATGTTGTTTGTAAAAATCTTGTAGTTGTAAATCTACAAGTTCTACAGACACATTTCTATACTGTCACAGTAAATGTTATCAAGTCAAAGTTGTTGGTGGTTTCATAATTGCTGAGGCAGGAGAAATAACATTACCTTTAGTTTGTAATTAGCATTTAATCTAAATTTTAAATTATTTTCTCTATTGATATATATATATAAACACCATGAGTTTCTCTTTTTGTAGAATAAAACCAGTTTCTCTGTAGGTAGATGTCTTGGATCCTGAGCATGGAATCCACCGTAAGAATTCTTAGTCCAATGAATGTAAAAACATAGAATGTAACACAACATCTGAAGAGTGTTCTTTTTGTTATTTCAGATTGGAAACGCTTGTCTAAAAGTGTGAGAAGCTGCACAGACGTGTAATTTGTCATCCTGCTACATCTTCTCTTTGGTTCTAGACATGATGGTGGTGTTGTGTCATGTCTGTGTTCTGTGTCTGTTTCCTTTAGGGGAAAATGTCGACATCGCTGAGCTTTATGAAGGATCCTCAAGTTTACCTACTGCTCTCCTTGCTGGTACTATTTTGATTGTTTGTTTTTTTTTTTTCTCTGTGTGTACATGTTTACTAATTTGTATCAATCCCTGTAAGAAACCTTCAGGTCAGAGGTCATGCTGATGTTTCCATCTTGGAGCAGACAGACAGCTCAAGCTGATCACTACCTGCTTTGTGTGAGTGTCCATGGTCTGTCTCACTCTGCTTTAGAGGATAGAGAAAAGAAAAGGAGAGGTTGGTGTGTCATGTTGTGTGGATGATGATGATAACATTTAGAGCAGAGAAACAGAGACTCTTTCTGGACTCACTTCCCTCTGATGGTTTTGGAGATGATCTCTACAGAACAATATTTAGGTTGATGCTACAGAAATCAAAGCAGCTCTGGTCTTGTTCAATGACCAAGTGTGTTCTTTGACTGTCTAACAGCAGCCTGGATCTCAGGCTGAAAGGTTCAACATGGAACTTAGTTAACAGATTTAGAGGTTCAGCATGAAGCCACATCTCAGACTACTTTATTGATGTATCTATTCTGACTGGCAAACATTTGATTTGTGTGTTATTTGAATTCTCTGCAATAGCAGGAGGATAGCAGCTCTGATTTACCCTGGACCCTGGCTGGAGAACACAGGAAGAGATCTTGAGGTATGTTGTCAGCACAAACTTTTGAAAGCTCGTTGTTCACAATAATGCAATTAAATCTAGCAGGTGCATGTCAGCTCTTTATTTAAGTGTTCACTTTTCTTTTGTTAGATCTTTCCCAAGCAGATGTCCAGCAATTGCTGCGGCATTTTCATGCTGATGGTGAGTATTTTCTTTCTGTTACTTGAGTATAACATTTCAACATGCTAAAAAAAAAGTATATTTTACTTTTCAGTATGCTCTCTCCATCTGCACATCGTCGGAAATGACATTCACTGAAGTAAGTTTTTTCAAAAAGGACAACCAAAATACCTGAGCCAGTTTTCAGTTCTGTTGAAGATTATATTTTCTTTTCCTTAAGGGGGACATGCCGGCAATTCGGCTGTGGTGGTGTCTTCAGTCGATGGAGAGATTTTGCACTGACGGGTATGACTGCTACTGGAATACCATCATATTCACAGTTCTCCAAACTGTGTTTATTTGCAGTTATGGCACAGAGCAGACATCAGGTCACACAAATGTTAATGAAAGCTGTTTACTGTAGTCAGAATAACCCGAGTGAACATACTAAGAGAGCAGCAGTGTACGAGTACAGTCCATTCACTCTGGCATTTCTCCCTAAGGCATGGACATAGATTTGCGTTTTGGACGGAAGAAGCATCTCTGCTTCTTCAGGGAACTCTCCAGCCAGTATTCAGAGTTCGAAAGGCAACCACCTCCAAACCTTAAGTAAGTGCAACTGGGCAGATGAGAGGGGGTCAAAAAATACAACCATTTGCAGAACATGACCACACAATGTTATTGTTGAGTCTATTCAGCACAATGCTGGTTTACATACATGGTGATAATCTTTATGTAATGTGATAATCATATCTTCCATTACAGTTTAAGACTGATTAAAGCAGGTATCTTATTGTGGGGGGCATTGATTTATTTTTCAATTTGCATAACGGGATTAGTCATTGTAATAACATGTAGCTCCATCAGGACAGAAGGAGACATTATTCAGTAGTGGAGTGAAGTCATTGTTTCCTTAATCCTTAACTTAAAATGTATTTGCAGGAGAACCATAGAGTTTATAGCCTTTTCTTATCTCAGTCTAATCTTTTTTATTTTTTACAGGATGTTTTGACAACAGAAAGAAAGGAGGAACTGAGGACACTATCCAGAGATACCCACCGGGCTACTGCAATCCCTTTTACTGACAAATAAATTATGACTAATTTCATTTTTTTCTTGCCTTTTTATTGAAACTATTACTATGCACTGTAACATAACTCTAGCAGAGGATAATGACACAGCATGAGGTTGTACGGGCTGTACAAGACTTAAGACATAGCAATTTACTGATAACCCAAACAACCAATCCGAGCAGGAATATGGAGCCAAAAATATGGTAAAAGTAAATCAACAATAACCAAGTAAAATCCCAATGAAAGGAAAGGTTTGTCAATAGTTTATTTACATTAATGAGTATGATATTTGACCAAACTAAAGTAAGATTTGGTTGACTTCCATGTCTTCAAAAAGTCTCAAACAGAGAGAGAAACACCAGGAAGAACATGTTTTTGCAGAAAATCCATTACAAATGAGATTAGGTTTCAATATGATTGCTGCAAAAGGAACAGTTGATTTTAAAAATCCTTTTGAAATCTTTTGAAAATAACGTGTTTAATTCACTACAGCAAGAAGGAAAATAAAGACATAAAAAATGGAGGGAAACAACAACCAAATAGAGATTTGTTGAAAGTTTATTTGGGCAGTTTTTGAGGATTTCGTGGTTTTAATGAGCCATCATATATTTGAAATCTGTTTATAGAACATGGAAAGGATGGTTTACAACCTTTCCATTAACAACAATGGATACTACATTTTTCCAATAATAAATTAATATTCATAATATTTGTGAATTAATTATCCAAATTATCCATAAACATTCATAAGTCTGATGCACAAAAGGGAGAATATTAAGTTGAAGATTAATTCAATTTCTGATCTCCAGAAAATCCAGAATGTGTACATGGGGAACAATAAATGTCCCAGTTCCATCATTCCAATTACAAAAATTGCAGGGTTCAACAAATCTCTGCTTTTAAGAAATTACATTCTTTTGTTTTTAATGGGTTTCTTTGATTTTTGGTAAATAGACAATTTTTTAAACTTTAAATGGCCAAATTATTGCAGATTTCATTGATTGACATTGCAAAACTGAGTTTTTGAGCCACTACAAACAAACAGAGGGGGAATTAAACAACAAACCAAAAAACCTAACAAAATGAATACAGATGTGAGGCAAAGAAAAAAATGTTTTCACATACAAAATAGAAGTTTTTGGTTTATCATACATTGTTTTTATTTATGGTTCTTGAGCTTCAACGATTCCAAATATAGTTTACATTTGTTTTTAAATATTCTACATTTTGGGGGAGTCTTTATGTATTTATATTAGATTTACTAAGACAAATGATTATATTTGGCAGATTTCTTTATTTTCTAATATGATGTCAAATATGATTCTTCAGATAGATAAATATAACTGAGCATTTTGCAATGAGTCTCTTTAACTTTAGGAATAAATGGTAAGTTTATATATCAAGTTCTAAAAATATTCAGTGGGATAATTTTGATTATATTGACATAAACAGATTTGTTTGTGATGTCTTTGTAAACGTAAATGTTATTATAACAGTATGTAGTGTTTCTTTTTTTTTTTTTTTTTTTTTTGTTCCATGTCTTAAGTTCGGAAAATAACGTTTTAAAATAACTAAATAAATAACCCATTGGGCTACCCGATCATCCAGCTGCCGCAAATCGTGTTTTTTTTTTGTTTTTTTTTTTTTTTCTTTTCTTTTTTTTATTTTATTTTTTAATTGTCAATACAATATACAACACAGTACTCAATTACATTTCAAAGACAAGCAAACAAGAAAAATAAAATGAGCAATGTAGAACATATATAATTTTTTTTTTTTTTTTTTTTTTTTTTTTTTTTTTTTTTTATTGACAAAAGTTGAAATTTACAATATATGAAAGAGACATACTGAATAGTCAACAAGTTAAAATGTGAACAGTCACATTAAATGTAAAAAGACAGAAATGTACAAAGGAAATTTGAAAAAATATATATAAAAAAAAGGACAACAATAAAATTAATTAAATAAATAAAATACAAAGATATGATGAACAATGAATTAGGGGTTATCAAAAAGCTGCAGATCACATATAATATCTTGAAGCTTCAGAGCATGTTTATTTTCCATTAGGTTTACGGATGAAAAAAATAAGCAGAGTTCTTTATGAAATGTAAAAAAAGATGGTTTGGTCTTCATAAATCGGCATTTGTGTATATAAAATTTTCCCAAGATAATTATAACATTTAAGATAAATTCGGTAGTTTTGTTTTCTAAAATGAACCCAAAATGACATTCTTAAAAGAAAAATCTGTTAAGTATGGAATTTTAGCAAAAAGCCAATCATGTACATCGTCCCAAAATGCATTAGAATAACAACATTCAAAGAATAGATGCTCAGTAGTTTCTATTTCATCATTACAAAAAGAACAACAATTTTCAGGAATTCCAAAACGTCTTCTAAGTAATTCTTTGGAGGGTATATATACTGTAAATGTTTTAAAGTGGACTTTCTTTAGCTTTGGGAGGGATAGGAAGTTTCATATATTTAGTTCTGATTTGTTTCTTTTCTGAATTATTAAAATGCTGGGTTATTGAGTTTGGGTTGGAAATATAGGGAAAGACATTTCATTAAAATATTCCTCTAATTTTGACGATTAGGGGAGTTTGGCAGTGAATGTCATGTCCATTAATTAGAAGTTGGGGATAGTAGGATATCTGTAAATAATATTATGAAACAAACAGATAACTGAGTTCAACATATTTTGAGGAATGGCCTTCATAATTTTTCCAAAATCTTTCTATTTATTGTAAATCATGCTTTAACTGTGAATTCCTCAAAAGACATGAAGGGTAGCATTGTCATTAAATAAGTGCATTAATGACCAGATTCCCTTTTCAAACCATTTCTGTACAAAGAGGGAGTCTGGTAGTTATGTATTGCCAGTTCCATAGAGGAGTGTTATGAGGACTGTAATTATGTTTGTAAATGAGTTTCCAATAAAGAAGAGCTTGCTGGTGGAAAGTGGAGAGGTGAATGGGAAGCTTTTTAATGTTAAAATCACAACTAAGGAAGAATTGGATTCCTCCTAGGTTGGAAAATTTTTATTGGGAATGGTAAAACCAAATACTGTTTTGATTTTTAACAGATGATTTAAGCCAGTTTATTTTTAGGGTTCCATTAAGGCTGTTGAACTCTATAGCTTGTAGGCCTCCATCTTCATATTTTTTTGTTAAATTACCTTGTTTAATATAGTGCGTTTTCCTCTTCCATATAAAGTTAAAATTAATCTGATTAATGGATTTAATGGCTTGTTTAGGGACACCTATTGAATAGGTTGGATATATAAATCTTGATATGCTCTCAATTTTGGTGAGGAGAATCCTACCAAAGATGGACAGATCTCTCTGTGCCCAATTATTCAGAAGAGATGAACATTTTCCCATTTTGTCCCAAATATTAAGTTTTTCTAAATCTTTTTTTGTCTTTAGTTATATACATTCCAAGATATTTAACAGTGGATTTAATAGGAATATTGCATGAGTTAGATAATATACATGGCTTTATAGCTAAGATCTCGCATTTGTTTAAGTTTAGTTTGAGGCCTGAAGCTTTTGAAAAGGTGTCAATAGTTCTGAGTATTATAGGGATGTCCTGAAGATTATTTAGAAAAATTGTTGTATCATCGGCTAGTTGGCTTATTGAAATTTCCGTGTTTGCAACTGACAGTTTACCAAAATTAGCATGTTTAATTTAACAAGAGAGCATTTCTGTTGCTGCAATAAAAAGAAGGGGTGAAATCGGGCAACCTTGTTTTACTCCTTTTGCCTAATATTAAATCTTTGAGATGTACCTGGGTAAACAAACAGAGCTATTAGTATCATTAATAAAAGGTTTTAACTATGTTAATGAATTTATTACCAAAACCAAAAAATTGAAGAGTTTGAAACATAAAATTGTGCTCAATCATGTCAAAGGCCTTGTAAAAATCTAAGAATAGAATAAAAGCTTCTGTATCAATCAGATGTTCATAGTCAATCAAATCCAGAACTAGGCGTAAATTATCAAGAGAACACTGTAAAATGCTCCGCCGTTGTTTATCATCATCATTGAAAAGAGGTTTACAACAAATCTGGTTAAGCTCATTTATAATCTCAGTTTCTTTTTGCTTATAATTTTTTGCTATTAGTTTGCTATGTTCAATGGGAGTTTGGCGTACTTTGAATTTAAAAAATTCCCACTTGTCAATGTAGCATTTAGTGATTGTATCTGCTTTTATTGTTTCTAATAATTTAATAATATCACTGCAAAAGTTTTCATTAGTGAGTAGAGAGGAGTTAAATTTCCAGTAGCCTTTCCCAAAGGATTTTTTGATTTGAGAGCTGATATTAAGTTCAATCAGACAATGATCGGTCAGGGGAGCTGCTGAGATGTTAACGTCTACTTTGTTTTGCAAAAGGTTATTTGAAATGAGCCAGAAGTCTATTCGAGATTTGACAGTACCATTAGGTTTAAACCAAGAGAATGCTTGTTTAAGAGGATTTTTGATTCTCCAGGGGTCAGATACATTAATATCAAGACAAAATTCCTGTAAGGTTGCATTAAATATGATGGGAGTTAATTTTGAGGGTAATCTATCAAGCCATTCATCTGGAACCATGTTATAATCACCACCAACTATGATATTGTTTTGTCCAGTATTTATGATTAAGAGTTTTTATATGATTTGCAATGTCCGCTAATAATAACTTGTTTTGACCGTGAATATTATATCCATAGATATTGCATAGGATCAGAAAACCATCATCTGTTTTAAGAACGCAAATAATCCAGTGGCCATTATCATCACTAATATGTGTGATTATTTTGAAGGGACAGTTTTTGAAGAGTAAAGCTACACCAGAAGATTTGTTAGTACCATGACAGAACAGGATCTTTTCTCCCCATTGATTAGACCAAAACTGTTCGTCTGCTTTGACAGAATGAGTTTCTTGCAATAGAATGCAGCTGGCTTTCACATTTTTACAAAATAGGAAAATAGATTTTCTTTTTACACTGTCACGTAAACCCCTAGCATTTAAGGAAACAAAGTAAACGTCAGACATAAGACGGAAAAAAAAATAAAATAAAATAAAATAACAAAAAGGTTACTTACTTAGCTACTTGCTGAAAGTGGTATAAATGTGCTATTGCACTTCAGATCCCAAATAACAATTTAAAACAGCAATAGACCTCAAACTTTTAGTAAAACAGCTAACCAGTTTATAGCTTTAAATTGAACAATAACATGGATCTCACTCCCTGTGAACTTAAGGCGTGTAATAAACTGAACATTGGGATGTTTATGTATAAAATAACAAAGCATTTAACTTAAGAACTTTGAAATGGGAATTGAAAAACAGTTAAGCTGGAGATAAACGGACTCCGTTAGCGTACCCGGACGTGGCCCCGATAGTAGACGTTCTGTCCCTCAGCTCTCGCCTTCTCCATCTTGGGCCAGACAGCCGCTCTTGCTTCTCGGTCAGATTTGCAGAAATCTTGCTTGAAGAAGATGCCAAGCTCCTTACAAACTCTTGCATCTTTAGAAATCTTCCAGAAGATGTCTCGATAGTGCCTCATCGTGAACTGGATGATGATTTGGCGGTGCCTCCCAGTCTCTCTCTTCCCCAGGCGGTGGACGGTGTCCACAGCGATATCCAGGACCGAAGTGTGCTGTGGGGCGATCTTTGCCAGGATTTCCAGGACTTCTTTGCGCGTGTTTTCCTCGCTTTTTTCTTTCAAGCCTTGTAGCTTCAAGTTCCAGCGCCGTTTATAGCGCTCCATCTCCACCACCCTCTCTTTTAGATCAGCATTCTCTCTTTTCAGCACAGAAACGTCCTTTTCTAAATCACGCACCTTGGATTTGCATTCCTTTATATCAGCAGCGTTTACTTCGGTAATCTTTGTTAGATTTGCCAGAATAACGGAGTTTTCGCGAAGTCTTCCTTCATAATCATCAAATCTCTCAGTCAGTTTTTCAATGGCTGCGGTCAGAGCTGACAGTTCGGCATCACTTTTGTTGGAAACAATTACCTTGTTAGGTGGAACAGAGGGTTTGGTGGGTGTAATTGGGGTTTTCCTTTTAGCAGCCGCCGAGGATACCTCCATTGCGTATTCGTGGTCAGTTGTCGCCATCTGTTGGTTAGCTAGCTTGTCCGAGGCTTCAGGCTTTTCCCGTGGCATTTTACTTTTTTTACCTTAAATGTAGTTTTTTTTTCACCTTTCAAGTGGTAAAAATTAAAAATAACAGAATAAGAGTCGAATAAAGCAATTTAGCAAATCAAAAACGAGGTCAGAAAAGGTATTTTGGGATCAGAATGCAACAGCTCAAAAAAGGTCGTCTGCACGGACCGCCATCTTGCCGAGCTCCTGCAAATCGTGTTAAAACTGTCAACCAGCGCGAGTAATAAAGTTTTAAAAAAAAATGGCGCAAAAAGGAAGTCACGTAATACATGTGCGCGTGATTGGGGCGTGGTTAGGCAAAGGGGATCGGGTAGCGACAGCGACAGCTCCAGTTCAATCTTGACGTCCATCTTGGCCTTGAACGGCTCCAGCAGGGGGCGTATTTCTTCAGACAAGAATCTGGTAACCTGCAGGAGAAGAAGAGCCTTCAGTGGTTTCATGAAAGCAGGGAGCTGTAAACAAACGAGCAGAAGTCCTCCTTCACCTGCTGAGGAGCGTGCCCAATGAAGGTCTTGGGATCCAGCAGGGTGTCCAGCTGCCCCAGGATGGGGGCGAAGTACGGGTCTCGCTGGACTCTGGCCAGCAGGTCGTTGTCTCCGCCCTCCTGTTTGACCACCGCCGCCGCCTCCTGGGAGAGAACGCGGATCTTCTCGTGGCAGTCCTGAGGAGGTCCGAGGAGAAGGATGAGCTGCACCCGCCGGTGTTATGCCGAGAAGTGCCCGTTTGCCGAGAAGTGCCCCCACTGTTGCGGGAGCGCGCACGCACTACTAAGCAGGATCCTTGCCCTGAAGTGCGTCCCGCTGCCAGAATGCGTCTCCCCGCTCTCAGACATCGTTGATTTGTTTCGTAACACTCCTATTTTGTTCCAAAGAGTGTACAAAGAAGATGGATGATAACAACAGAGATTATTCTGGAGCTTTTTTGAGTTCGCTATGTTTGAGATTACCTTTTTCGTGTCCAACCGCATATTCTCCATAAAACAAGAGGGGGCTCGGACTTTATCAGGCAGCTGCTGATCTGACCTGTCAGAGTCAGCCCCCCCATGCGCAATCATTTATTGTAGGAAAAAGTACTTCATAATTTTCGTTTTATTTCCCGAAATATAGTCTAAGATCGTCTTTCTCCCTCATCTTTAATCCTATTCCTCATATTTAATCCAGGTTCTAGTGGGACAGTCTGAACGGAACGCGATCCTCAGGACGCTTTTGATCAGATCGGAGTCTATTTTTAAGCTTTGAAAATAAACTCAGATGTTCTTAAAAACTCACCCACAGTACCGATAACTTTAGGATTCCTACAAGTTTCTTCAAGTTAAATTTTAAGATTTTTTAAGAAAGTAGAAAGAGGTCACTTGAACGTGTATTTCCGAGCTCGCTGTGAACGTACCATGACAGCTAGCATAGTGTGAGTAGTAAACTATGAGAAATAATAGTCTACTTGCCTTTTTGACAGTAGTGAAGCTGTCATGCTGCACTAAGAAAAATATAGAGTTCAGGATGGACCACAAATGGTTACTTTAAAAATATTTCCTTAAAAGAGTTTGGAAAATTCATGCCTGTGATATAAAGATGTTCATTTAGTCAGCAATGTCTGTTTAGGTCGACAGAGTGTTAGCATTGGCCGTCCTTTGGGAAATCTCATTATATGTTAGCATCTTACTAAGAACGCTGCAACAAAAAAGCTAAAAATATCATCAGGGATGCATCACACCCAGGACACGAACTGTTTGAACTGCTGCCTTCGGGGAAAAGATACCAGACAATGACGTGCAGAACCAATCGGTTCAAAAACAGTTTCTATCCAAGAGCAATAGTCTCTTTAAAAATTCAATTTAAAGGGTTTGTGTGCAAATGTTATTTTTAGTTTACAAAAATTTTTAGTTTACAAAAATCAAATTTTTGCTATGCTAATTGAGCTAAGTGTCATGGATAAGCAATGTAGTGCTATGACGGGCCATACAAGACATTATTTATTCTGAACCTTTCACATTCATACATTCTTGCTCTTACATTCATACATTCTTGCTCTCACATTCATATATACTCTCTTACGCATACATACATTCTCACTTGCGCATGCATATATTCTCTCTTACGCATACATATATTCTCTCTTGCGACTACATATATACTCTCTTTCGCATACATACATTCTCACTTGCGCACATACATTCATATATACTCTCTTACGCTTACATACATTCTCACTTGCGCATGCATATATTCTCTCTTGCGCATACATATATTCTCACTTGCGCGCATACATATATACTCTCTTTCGCATACATACATTCTCACTTGCGCATACATATATTCTCTCTTGCGCATACATATATACTCTCTTTCGCATACATATATTCTCACTTGCGCGCATACATATATACTCTCTTTCGCATACATACATTCTCACTTGCGCATACATATATTCTCTCTCTCACATGCATATATTTCCTCTCTCACATGCATATATATTACCTTACACATACATACATTCTCACTCTCACATATGTAAACACACTCCCTTATACACATATATATACTCACCCATATTTGAAATGTATATCAATATTTTAAAAAGGAATATATCAATATTTTAAAAAGAATATATGTATGTGAAAGACAAGTGTATATGTATGTGAGAGGAAAAGTATATATGTGTGTGTGTGAGAGAGTTTGCATGAAACAGAAGGTACTTTGGATGAAAAGGAAGGCAGATGATTTCTCGTGCTCTGATTGGACAAGAGGCCGCACCGAGAGACTCCCATTTTGATCAGACGCTACAATGAATAAACAAGAAGCTGCCGCGGCCCGCGGGTGTCCTGGAGCAAGCCATCGTGTGAAAAGTCTATCTGCTTCTTTAGAGGAACGAGTGACAGGCTTAAATATCAATAATGTTAGTAGTAGCGCGACCGAAAACGAAACGAGAGAACTTTTCAGAGGAACCGCATCAACATCCTGGACTTTTACTCCGCGCCCCAACACCGGAGGGTTCGCGGCGGACACGCAGACGCTTCGACAGCTGCGGTGCCTGACCGAGGAAAAGGTAAGCTAAAGACCGAACGAGACTCTTATTATAACGTGCAAGTTTTAGTGCGCTCTGCTCCGTCCAAAGGGAGGAAACGTTAGCTAGCTAAAGATTGTTTAGAAAAAAAAAAAACAAACAAACTCAAATTAGCATCAAGTGTCCTGCTACAGTGGAGAGAACGTTCGTTCAAAATGCTAGCGATGTTAGCTAACGTTGAGTTCTGTTTACACAACGCCGGGCCGAATTTAGCCTTTGTTTTACGACGCTGAAGTTGGCTTCCGATTCACAGCTTCCGATTCGCGAGAGCGTTCCACTGTAGTTTTTGCACTCTGACCATCTAAAAACAGGTCCTGTTTAAAAACTACAGCACCTAGACAGTTCAAACATGGATTAAATTATGCTTTAGACATTAAAGAATAAATTAAGAATAGTTTCTGATTTGTGAAAGCTTTTGCTGATTTGTGAAAATGAGAAATGGGATGATTTTATTGCATTTTTTGCACTCTGACCATTCAAAAACAGGTCCTTTTCAAAAACTACAGCACCTACACAGTTCAAACATGGATTAAATTATGCTTTAGATAGTAAAGAATAAATTAAGTATAGTTTCTGATTTGTGAAAGCTTTACCTGATTTGTGAAAATGTGAAATATTGTGATTTTATCGCATTTTTGTCCCCTTGACCATCTAAAAACAGGTCCTGTTTAAAAACTGCAGCACCTACACAGTTCAAACATGGATTAAATTATACTTTAGACAGTAAAGAATAAATTAAGTATAGTTTCTGATTTGTGAAAGCTTTACCTGATTTGTGAAAATGTGAAATAGGAGGATTTTACCGCATTTTTTGCACTCTGACCACATATAAACAAGTCTTGTTCAAAAACTACAGCACCTACACAGTTCAAACATGGATTAAATTATACTTTAGATAGTAAAGAATAAATTAAGTATAGTTTCTGATTTGTGAAAGCTTTAGCTGATTTGTGAAAAATTGAAATAGGAGGATTTTATCGCATTTTTGTCCCCTTGACCATCTAAAAACAGGTCCTATTCAAAAACTACAGCACCTACACAGTTCAAACCAGGATTAAATTATGCGTTAGATAGTAAAGAATAAATTAAGTATAGTTTCTGATTTGTGAAAGCTTTAACTGATTTGTGAAAATGTGAAATATTGTGATTTTATCGCATTTTTGTCCCCTTGACCATCTAAAAACAAGTCCTGTTTAAAAACTACAGCACCTACACAGTTCAAACCAGGATTAAATTATGCTTTAGATAGTAAAGAATAAATTAAACACAGTTTCTGATTTGTGAAAGCTTTAACTGATTTGTGAAAATGTGAAATATTGTGATTTTATCGCATTTTTTGCACTCTGACCACATATAAACAGGTCTTGTTCAAAAACTACAGAACCTACACAGTTCAAACATGGATTAAATTATGCTTTAGATACTAAAGAATAAATTAAACACAGTTTCTGATTTGTGAAAGCTTTAACTGATTTGTGAAAATGTTAAATAGGATGATTTTATCGCAGTTATAGTCAGGGCAAGCATATGCGACCTATACTCACAGTTTGGTCATTCAGGTTCCAGGCAAGAAATTTACTTTGAAAAGGTAATAAAAATTCATGGATTAAAATAAGAATATGGAAGTAAAAATAGAGACAAAAATGGCTATGGGCTATTACAGTTAAGGTTTTGGTTTTTAGATAAGTTTTTCCTTGTTTTGATTACTGATTAATTTTAAAGAATCTGTTTTTGTCTTGTGTTTTGTTCTGTTTTAACTTGTACTTCCATTGTTCCTACTATCCTTGATCCGTCGGACCTGTGCCTAGTTAGAAATGTCATAATATGTGTCCCAATGTTGGTAACATTAATTCTGGCCAAATGGTTTTCTGGCATTCCTGCTCTACAGTCCTTTGTGTTTTAAAAAATAAATATTTGTTGTTGAAAACAACTGTTGCATCCTATTTTGTGCATTCTAGTCCTCTGCCTAGAATTTTTTCCACCTAAAAGCAATGGACTAACTGTTTTGATTTAAAAAAATATAAAATAAATTTAAATACATCAAGTAAATAAAATTTTCCATTTTGCATTTTCACAAATCAGTAAAAGTTTTCACAAATCAGAAACTGTGTTTAATTTATTATTTCGTATCTAAAGCATAATTTAATCCTGGTTTGAACTGTGTAGGTGCTGTGGTTTTTGAATAGGACCTGTTTTTAGATGGTCAAGGGGACAAAAATGCGATAAAATCCTCCTATTTCACATTTTCACAAATCAGGTAAAGCTTTCACAAATCAGAAACTATACTTAATTTATTCTTTACTGTCTAAAGTATAATTTAATCCATGTTTGAACTGTGTAGGTGCTGTAGTTTTTGAATAGAACCTGTTTTTATGTGGTCAAGGGGACAAAAATGCGATAAAATCACAATATTTCACATTTTCACAAATCAGGTAAAGCTTTCACAAATCAGAAACTATACTTAATTTATTCTTTACTATCTAACGCATAATTTAATCCTGGTTTGAACTGTGTAGGTGCTGTAGTTTTTGAATAGGACCTGTTTTTAGATGGTCAAGGGGACAAAAATGCGATAAAATCCTCCTATTTCACATTTTCACAAATTAGTTAAAGCTTTCACAAATCAGAAACTATACTTAATTTATTCTTTACTATCTAAAGTATAATTTAATCCATGTTTGAACTGTGTAGGTGCTGTAGTTTTTGAATAGAACCTGTTTTTTTGTGGTCAAGGGGACAAAAATGCGATAAAATCACAATATTTCACATTTTCACAAATCAGGTAAAGCTTTCACAAATCAGAAACTATACTTAATTATTCTTTACTATCTAACGCATAATTTAATCCTGGTTTGAACTGTGTAGGTGCTGTAGTTTGAATAGGACCTGTTTTTAGATGGTCAAGGGGACAAAAATGCGATAAAATCACAATATTTCACATTTCACAAATTAGTTAAAGCTTTCACAAATCAGAAACTATACTTAATTTATTCTTTACTATCTAAAGTATAATTTAATCCATGTTTGAACTGTGTAGGTGCTGTAGTTTTTGAACAAGACCTGTTTTTAGGTGGTCAGAGTGCAAAAAATGCGATAAAATCCTCCTATTTCACATTTTCACAAATCAGGTAAAGCTTTCACAAAATCAGAAACTATACTTAATTTATTCTTTACTATCTAAAGTATAATTTAATCCATGTTTGAACTGTGTAGGTGCTGTAGTTTTTGAACAAGACCTGTTTATATGTGGTCAGAGTGCAAAAAATGCGGTAAAATCCTCTATTTCACATTTTCACAAATCAGGTAAAGCTTTCACAAATCAGAAACTATACTTAATTTATTCTTTACTGTCTAAAGTATAATTTAATCCATGTTTGAACTGTGTAGGTGCTGCAGTTTTAAAACAGGACCTGTTTTAGATGGTCAAGGGACAAAAATGCGATAAAAATCACAATATTTCACATTTTCACAATCAGTAAAGCTTTCACAAATCAGAAACTATACTTAATTTATTCTTTACTATCTAAAGAATAATTTAATCCATGTTTGAACT
>ML136771.1:0-40938 GCA_003999625.1 Oryzias javanicus
TCGATCTTACTTACACAGTCGTCCAGAAGCGGGAAGTTTGCAAATTATTATTCTCTTGTTCGCCGTTTCCACAATGGTAGCTTTTTCTGAAAAGCTGTCAGGTGTTCTTCTGCTTCCATGATATTGACTCCACCACCCTGCATCTGCTGTTGAGATGATTGAGTGCTGCGAATATATCTGCATGTACTGCTAAAATGAGAATAAACTCAGGATTTTGAAGTGATCTGCATGACAGTGTTGGTGTTCTTGCAAAAACAGGCCAATTCCACACGCAAGGCAAAAACCCGATTCAGCACCTGTCCCCGGGATAACCACCGAATATTAGAATGGAGCAGAAGTACCTCGAATTCAGAGCCCAGTTCTTTACACAGCTCACTGAAGATGCGGTGCCTCAGAGCACTTTTTCGCACATAGTTCACGCATTCCACCACAGTTTTTAATACTTCTGCCATTTTGGAGGCAAGTTTTTGTTGCCAACGCATGTCTGTGCAGAATACAATGCGTCAAAATGATGTGTGGTGCATCGGCCTTTACTAGCGCACCAAAACCAGACTTTTTTCCCAGCATGACTGGAGCTCCGTCTGTACAAACTGCAGAAACCATATCCCATGAAAGACTGTTGTCTCTGAAGAAGTCATCAACAAGCTTCTTTACATCGGCTGCCTTTGTTGTTGTTGTAAGAGGCTTACAAAATAAAAACTCTTCTTTTATCATGTCGTCTTTCACATAGCGCACACAAACAGCAAGCTGGCTTAGATCAGAAACGTCTGTGGTTTCGTCGAGTGAAGGCTAAATTTGCAGACTTGAAATCAGATCTGCGACCACTTGAGCCAAGATGTTTTACTCATGTCTTCTATTCTGTCACTGACAGTGTCATTTGAAAGGGGAATTTGGGATAATTTAGCTTCGGCCGCTGTTCCAAGAATCAGATTCGCCATCTTTAACGCAGCTGGTTTCACGAGTGTTTCACCAATGGTGTGTGGCTTGCCCTGCTTTGCGATCAGGTAAGCAACTTCGTATGATGCTGTGAGGATCGGTTTGTTAACAGGGACAAATCCAAGAGCAGGCAGAGTAGCCCTTTCATCGAATCTGGCTCTCTTCACCTTGAATTCAGCAAGTGTTGTGTTCTTGTATTCTCCGTCTCCATGCAGCTTCAAGAAGTGTTTCTTTAGTTTTGCCGGTGCGAGACTAGAGTTGCTCAACTTGGCGTTGCAAATCATGCAATAGGACGCTGACTCCCATCACGTTCTCTGGATACATGAATCAATCATGTATATCCGACCACTTTCTTTTTGCTCGACATATTATGAACAAACGACGACGTACCACAACGACAGTCACACGTTGACTGCTGAGCGCGCACTAAATTCCCTGCAGCGCTGGACTGGACAAGCAGCCAATGATGGCCAAGCAGGGCGTGTGAGTCATCATAAAATCACACGATAATTCAAGTGTGTCTGCTGAATAGGTTGGGCTTGTTTTTTTTACGCGCGGCAAATTCACTGTTTGTTTTTAGGGTGGGGGGTGACAGGTGACTCCGCTGTTTGTGAGAGTTTTGACGGCTTTTCCGCGTTAACTTGAGAGAAAGAAAATAGGGACTTTTTAATTATTGTTTCGACGAAAACTAATAAAACATCACAGTGCAGGAGAGCCAAGCTGCGCTTGCTCCACCCCGCCGGGCTTCCAGCTTTGCGCCCTGCGCAGTAATCGTCTTCTCCCAGCGTATGGACGAGTTAACGGGCGTCTCCCACGTTCCTCTGGTCCTTGAACGCCTCGCCTGTTTCTCGGCGTTGTGTTGTCGAATAAAGGAGGATGAGGCGTCTTCAGGTTTTCTCTGGTTTAATTTTCGGACATGAATAAGACAAAACAACAGCAGCTTCTTTCGGTTTTGGCAGAACCGCATAAATCATAATGGTTCCTGCTTGGTGCACCGAACTTCGGTGCCCAACCCTTCTGCCGAACCCCTGAGATCAACCCATCGAACCCCTGGGGTTCGATCGAACCCCGGTTAAGAACCAGTGCTTTAGCTTAAAGCCATTCACAACCGCAAGCTAATATTAGCAGGGCAAGAGAAATGGAGAGCAATGTAGAAGCTAACCAACTATAGATTGTTAATACAGATAAAAGGTTGGACAAGCAAAACAAAAAGAATGGTAATTTTTTTTAAGCAGGAATCGTTTTACAGTTTAGAAATCACTAAACTAGTTTTCTGACTGTGTGCGAGTTTAAACGCCATGAAACGTCAGGTCGGTAGCAGACAAGCAAGTGTGTTGTTGTGGCCGAGTGGTTAAGGCGATGGAGTAGAAATCCATTGGGTCTCCCCGCGTAGGTTCAAATCCTGCCAACAACGGCTGCTTGTATTTGTACTTTATACTTGGAACAATTGACTAAAACTAGCATTATGGTCTTTTTTTTCCAACTGATATATTAATGTTTTAAACTTCCATTCTACATAATTTAGATGTATTCTTAAAGCACTCCCACTGTTTTTTAAACGTTACTTATGTTGTTTGAAACAAAGTATACACAACGAAATTTCTTTAGTACATGTTTTGCAAAGTAAAAGGATTTCACACATTTTTTTTTTTATTAGTCTTACGCTGGATGGACTTCTGACAGGATGTAAGTCTCCACTCATTTCCCATGTACTCTTTGTGTACACTGTCTTCCTTTAGCTTAAAGCCATTCACAACCGCAAGCTAATATTAGCAGGCAAGAGAAATGGAGAGCAATGTAGAAGCTAACCAACTATAGATTGTTAATACAGATAAAAGGTTGGACAAGCAAAACAAAAAGAATGGTAATTTTTTTTAAGCAGGAATCGTTTTACAGTTTAGAAATCACTAAACTAGTTTTCTGACTGTGTGCGAGTTTAAACGCCACGAAACATCAGGTCGGTAGCAGACTAGCAAGTGTGTTGTTGTGGCCGAGTGGTTAAGGCGATGGAGTAGAAATCCATTGGGGTCTCCCCGCGTAGGTTCAAATCCTGCCAACAACGGCTGCTTGTATTTGTACTTTATACTTGGAACAATTGACTAAAACTAGCATTATGGTCTTTTTTTTCCAACTGATGTATCAATGTTTTAAACTTCCATTCTACATAATTTAGATGTATTCTTAAAGCACTCCCACTGTTTTTTAAACGTTACTTATGTTGTTTGAAACAAAGTACACACAGCGAATTTTCTTTAGTACATGTTTTGCAAAGTAAAAGGATTTCACACATTTTTTTTTTTTTATTAGTCTTACGCGGGCTGGACTTCTGACAGGATGTAAGTCTCCACTAACATCCTATCTACTCTTTGTGTACACTGTCTTCCTTTAGCCTAAAGCCATTCACAACCGCAAGCTAATATTAGCAGGGCAAGAGAAATGGAGAGCAATGTGGAAGCTAACCAACTATAGATTGTTAATACAGATAAAAGGTTGGACAAGAAAAAAAATATTATTATTTTTTTTAAGCAGGAATCGTTTTACAGTTAAGAAATCACTAAACGAGTTTTCTGACTGTGTGCGAGTTTAAACGCCACGAAACGTCAGGTCGGTAGCAGACAAGCAAGTGTGTTGTTGTGGCCGCGTGGTTAAGCCGATGCAGTAGAAATCCATTGGGGTCTCCCCGCGTAGGTTCAAATCCTGCCAACAACGGCTGCTTGTATTTGTACTTTATACTTGGAACAATTGACTAAAACTAGTATTATGGTCTTTTTTTCCAACTGATATATTAATGTCTTAAACTTCCATTCTACATAATTTATATGTATTCTTAAAGCACTCCCACTGTTCTTTAAACGTTACTTATGTTGTTTGAAACAAAGTATACACAACGAAATTTCTTTAGTACATGTTTTGCAAAGTAAAAGGATTTCACACATTTTTTTTTTTTATTAGTCTTACGCGGGATGGACTTCTGACAGGATGTAAGTCTCCACTCATTTCCCATGTACTCTTTGTGTACACTGTCTTCCTTTAGCTTAAAGCCATTCACAACCGCAAGCTAATATTAGCAGGGCAAGAGAAATGGAGAGCAATGTAGAAGCTAACCAACTATAGATTGTTAATACAGATAAAAGGTTGGACAAGCAAAACAAAAAGAATGGTAATTTTTTTTAAGCAGGAATCGTTTTACAGTTTAGAAATCACTAAACTAGTTTTCTGACTGTGTGCGAGTTTAAACGCCACGAAACGTCAGGTCGGTAGCAGACAAGCAAGTGTGTTGTTGTGGCCGAGTGGTTAAGGCGATGGAGTAGAAATCCATTGGGGTCTCCCCGCGTAGGTTCAAATCCTGCCAACAACGGCTGCTTGTATTTGTACTTTATACTTGGAACAATTGACTAAAACTAGCATTATGGTCTTTTTTTTCCAACTGATGAATCAATGTTTTAAACTTTCATTCTTAATAATTTAGATGTATTCTTAACCCTTCCGCTCTCCTTGGGGTCCAGATGGCTCCAACCACATATTGTTATGCGATTTCTTCCATGACAAATGTGACGAAAGGAACAGATTTATGATGGACATTAGTTTCCGAAATCAGTGAAAAAAAAAAGTCACGCACGTCCTGTGGTTCCAGATACCCTACTTTAATTAAAACAAGCTAAGGAAACGAATTACAGCACTCCCACTTTTTTAAACGTTACTTATTGTTTGAAACAAAGTATACACAACGAATTCTTTAGTACATGTTTTGCAAAGTAAAAGGATTCACGCATTTTTTTTATAGTCTTACACGGATGGACTTCTGACAGGATGTAATCTCCACTAACACCTATCTACTCTTGTGTACACTGTCTTCCTTTAGCCTAAAACCATTCACAACCGCAAGCTAATATTAGCAAGGCAAGAAAAATGGAGAGCAATGTGGAAGCTAACCAACTATAGATTGTTAATACAGATAAAAGTTGGACAAGAAAAAATATATATATTTTTTTTAAGCAGGAATGTTTACAGTTAGAAATCACTAAACTAGTTCTGACTGACTGTGTGCGAGTTTAAACGCCACGAAACGTCAGGTCGGTAGCAGACAAGCAAGTTGTTGTTGTGGCCGATGTTAAGGCATGGTAGATTAAAATCCATTGGGTCTCCCCCGCGTAGGTTCAAATCCTGCCAACAACGCTGCTTGTATTTGTACTTATACTTGAAACAAATGACTAAAACTAGTATTATGGTCTTTTTTTCCAACTGATAATTAATTTTTAAACTTCATTCTACATAATTTATATGTATTCTTAAAGCACTCCCACTGTTCTTAAACGTTACTTATGTTGTTTGAAACAAAGTATACACAACGAAATTTCTTTAGTACATGTTTTGCAAAGTAAAAAGATTTCCACATTTTTTTTTTTTATTAGTCTTACGCGGGATGACTTCTTACAGGATGTAAGTCTCCACTCATCCCATGTACTCTTTGTGTACACTGTCTCCTTAGCCTAAAGCCATTCACAACCGCAAGCTAATATTAGCAGGCAAGAAAATGGAGAGCAATGTAGAAGCTAACCAACTAAGATGTTAATACAGATAAAAGGTTGGACAAGCAAAAAAAAAAGAATGCTAATTTTTTAAGCAGGAATCGTTTTACAGTTTAGAAATCACTAAACTAGTTTTCTGACTGTGCGAGTTTAAACGCCACAAAACGTCATCGGTAGCAGACAAGCAAGTGTGTTGTTGTGGCCGAGTGGTTAAGGCGATGGAGTAGAAATCCATTGGTCTCCCCGCGTAGGTTCAAATCCTCCAACAACGGCTGCTAGCATTTTACTTTATACTTGGAACAATTGACTAAAACTAGTATTATGTCTTTTTTTTCCAACTGATATATTAATGTTTAAACTTCCATCTACATAATTTAGATGTATTCTTAAAGCACTCCCACTGTTTTTAAACGTTACTTATGTGTGTTGAAACAAAGTATACACAACGAAATTTCTTTTAGTACATGTTTGCAAAGTAAAAGGAGTTCAAAAATTTTTTTTATTAGTCTTATGCAGCTGGACTTCTGACAGGATGTAAGTCTCCACTAACATCCTATCTACTCTTTGTGTACACTGTCTTCCTTTAGCCTAAAGTCATTCACAACCGCAAGCTAATATTAGCAGGGCAAGTGAAATGGAGAGCAATGTAGAAGCTAACCAACTATAGATTGTTAATACAGATAAAAGTTGAAACGCAAAAAAAAAAAAAGATTGCTAATTTTTTTAAGCAGGAATCGTTTTACAGTTAGAAATCACTAAACTAGTTTCTGACTGTGCGAGTAAACGCCACGAAACTCAGGTCGGCAGCAGTCCACCAATTGTGTTTTGTGGCCGAGTGTTAAGGCGATGGAGTAGAAATCCATTGGGGTCTCCCCGCGTAGTTCAAATCCTGCCAACAACGGCTGCTTTATTTGTACTTTATACTTGGAACAATTGACTAAAACTAGCATTATGGTCTTTTTTTCCAACTGATGATCAATGTTTTAAACTTCCATTCTACATAATTTAGATATTCTTAAAAGCACTCCCACTGTTTTTAAACGTTACTTATGTTGTTTGAAACAAAGTACACACACGAATTTTCTTTAGTACATGTTTGCAAAGTAAAAGATTTCACACATTTTTTTTTTTTATTAGTCTTACGCGGGCTGACTTTGACAGGATGTAAGTCTCCACTAACATCCTATCTACTCTTGTGTACACTGTCTTCCTTTAGCCTAAACCATTCACAACCGCAAGCTAATATTAGCAGGGCAAGAGAAATGGAGAGCAATGTGAAGCTAACCAACTATAGATTGTTAATACAGATAAAAGGTGGACAAGAAAAAAAAAAATATTTATTTTTTTAAGCAGGAATCGTTTACAGTTAAGAAATCACTAAACGAGTTTCTGACTGTGTGCGAGTTTAAACGCCACGAAACGTCAGTCGGTAGCAGACAAGCAAGTGTGTGTTGCCGAGTGGTTAAGGCGATGGAGTAGAAATCCATTTGGTCTCCCCGCGTAGGTTCAAATCCTGCCACAACGCTGCTTGTATTTGTACTTTATACTTGGAACAATTGACTAAAAACTAGTATTATGTCTTTTTTTCCAACTGATATATTAATGTTTAAACTTCCATTCTACATAAAGATTATTCTTAAAGCACTCCCACTGTCTTTAAACGTTACTTATTTGTTGAAACAAAGTATACACAACGAAATTTCTTTAGTACATGTTTTGCAAAGAAAAAAGATTTCACACATTTTTTTTTTTTTTTTAGTCTACGCGGATGGACTTCTGACAGGATGTAAGTCTCCACTCATTTCCCATGACTCTTTGTGTACACTGTCTTCCTTTAGCTAAAGCCATTCACAACCGCAAGCTAATATTAGCAGGGCAAGAGAAATGGAGAGCAATGTAGAAGCTAACCAACTATAGATTGTTAATACAGATAAAAGTGGACAAGCAAAAAAAAAAGAATGGTAATTTTTTTTAAGCAGGAATCGTTTTACAGTTAGAAATCACTAAACTAGTTTTCTGACTGTGTGCGAGTTTAAACCCACGAAACATCAGTCGGTAGCAGACAAGCAAGTGTGTTTGTCGCGAGTTAAGCGATGATGGAGTAGAAATCCATTGGGTCTCCCCGCGTAGGTTCAAATCTGCCAACAACGGCTGCTTGTATTTGTACTTTATACTTGAACAATTGACTAAAACTAGCATTATGGTCTTTTTTTTCCAACTGATTATCAATGTTTTAAACTTCCATTCTACATAATTTAGATATTATTCTTAAAGCACTCCCACTGTTTTTTAAACGTTACTTATTTGTTGAAACAAAGTACACACAGCGAAATTTTCTTTAGAACAGTTTTGCAAAGTAAAAGGATTTCACACATTTTTTTTTATTAGTCTTACCGGGCTGGACTTCTGACAGGATGTAAGCTTCCACTAACAATCCTATCTTACTCTTTGTGTACACTGTTCCTTCCTTAGCTAAAGCCATTCACAACCGCAAGCTAATATTAGCAGGGCAAGAGAAATGGAGAGCAATGTGGAAGCTAACCAACTATAGATTGTTAATACAGATAAAAGGTGGACAAGCAAAAAAAAAAAATATTATTTTTTTAAGCAGGAATCGTTTTTACAGTTAAGAAATCACTAAACGAGTTTTCTGACTGTGTGCGAGTTTAAACGCCACGAAACGTGTCAGGTCGGTAGCAGACAAGCAAGTGTGTTGTTGTGCCGAGTGGTTAAGGCGATGGAGTAGAAATCCATTGGGGTCTCCCCGCGTAGGTTCAAATCCTGCCAACAACGGCTGCTTGTATTTGTACTTTATACTTGGAACAATTGACTAAAAACTAATTATGGTCTTTTTTTTCCAACTGATATATTAATGTTTTAAACTTCCATTCTACATAATTTATATGTATTCTTAAAGCACTCCCGTTCTTTAAACGTTACTTATGTTGTTTGAAACAAAGTATACACAACGAAATTTCTTAGTACATGTTTTGCAAAGTAAAAGGATTTCACACATTTTTTTTTTTTTATTAGTCTTACGCGGGATGGACTTCTGACAGGATGTAAGTCTCCACTAACATTCCCATCTACTCTTTGTGTACACTGTCTTCCTTTAGCTTAAAGCCATTCACAACCGAAGCTAATATTAGCAGGGCAAGAGAAATGGAGAGCAATGTGGAAGCTTAACTAACCAACTATAGATGTTAATACAGATAAAAGGTTGGACAAGCAAAAAAAAGAATGGTAATTTTTTTTAAGCAGGAATCGTTTTACAGTTTAGAAATCACTAAACTAGTTTTCTGACTGTGTGCGAGTTTAAACGCCACGAAACATCAGGTCGGTAGCAGACAAGCAAGTGTGTTGTGTGTGGCGAGTGGTTAAGGCGATGGAGTAGAAATCCATTGGGTTCTCCGCGTAGGTTCAAATCCTGCCAACACGCTGCTTGTATTTGTACTTTATACTTGGAACAATTGACTAAAACTAGCATTATGGTCTTTTTTTCCAACTGATATATCAATGTTTTAAACTTCCATTCTACATAATTTAGATGTATTCTTAAAGCACTCCCACTGTTTTTTAAACGTTACTTATGTTGTTTGAAACAAAGTACACACAGCGAATTTTCTTTAGTACATGTTTTGCAAAGTAAAAGGATTTCACACATTTTTTTTTTTTTTATTAGTCTTACGCGGGCTGGACTTCTGACAGGATGTAAGTCTCCACTAACATCCTATCTACTCTTTGTGTACACTGTCTTCCTTTAGCCTAAAGCCATTCACAACAGCAAGCTAATATTAGCAGGGCAAGAGAAATGGAGAGCAATGTGGAAGCTAACCAACTATAGATTGTTAATACAGATAAAAGGTTGGACAAGAAAAAAAAAAATATTATTTTTTTTTAAGCAGGAATCGTTTTACAGTTAAGAAATCACTAAACGAGTTTTCTGACTGTGTGCGAGTTTAAACGCCACGAAACGTCAGGTCGGTAGCAGACAAGCAAGTGTGTTGTTGTGGCCGAGTGGTTAAGGCGATGGAGTAGAATCCATTGGGTTTCCCCGCGTAGGTTCAAATCCTGCCAACAACGGCTGCTTGTATTTGTACTTTATACTTGGAACAATTGACTAAAACTAGTATTATGGTCTTTTTTTCCAACTGATATATTAATGTTTTAAACTTCCATTCTACATAATTTATATGTATTCTTAAAGCACTCCCACTGTTCTTTAAACGTTACTTATGTTGTTTGAAACAAAGTATACACAACGAAATTTCTTTAGTACATGTTTTGCAAAGTAAAAGGATTTCACACATTTTTTTTTTTTTATTAGTCTTACGCGGGATGGACTTCTGACAGGATGTAAGTCTCCACTCATTTCCCATGTACTCTTTGTGTACACTGTCTTCCTTTAGCTTAAAGCCATTCACAACCGCAAGCTAATATTAGCAGGGCAAGAGAAATGGAGAGCAATGTAGAAGCTAACCAACTATAGATTGTTAATACAGATAAAAGGTTGGACAAGCAAAAAAAAGAATGGTAATTTTTTTTAAGCAGGAATCGTTTTACAGTTTAGAAATCACTAAACTAGTTTTCTGACTGTGTGCGAGTTTAAACGCCACGAAACATCAGGTCGGTAGCAGACAAGCAAGTGTGTTGTTGTGGCCGAGTGGTTAAGGCGATGGAGTAGAAATCCATTGGGGTCTCCCCGCGTAGGTTCAAATCCTGCCAACAACGGCTGCTTGTATTTGTACTTTATACTTGGAACAATTGACTAAAACTAGCATTATGGTCTTTTTTTTTCAACTGATGTATCAATGTTTTAAACTTCCATTCTACATAATTTAGATGTATTCTTAAAGCACTCCCACTGTTCTTTAAACGTTACTTATGTTGTTTGAAACAAAGTACACACAGCGAATTTTCTTTAGTACATGTTTTGCAAAGTAAAAGGATTTCACACATTTTTTTTTTTTTTTATTAGTCTTACGCGGGCTGGACTTCTGACAGGATGTAAGTCTCCACTAACATCCTATCTACTCTTTGTGTACACTGTCTTCCTTTAGCCTAAAGCCATTCACAACCGCAAGCTAATATTAGCAGGGCAAGAGAAATGGAGAGCAATGTGGAAGCTAACCAACTATAGATTGTTAATACAGATAAAAGGTTGGACAAGAAAAAAAAAAATATTATTTTTTTTTAAGCAGGAATCGTTTTACAGTTAAGAAATCACTAAACGAGTTTTCTGACTGTGTGCGAGTTTAAACGCCACGAAACGTCAGGTCGGTAGCAGACAAGCAAGTGTGTTGTTGTGGCTGAGTGGTTAAGGCGATGGAGTAGAAATCCATTGGGGTCTCCCCGCGTAGGTTCAAATCCTGCCAACAACGGCTGCTTGTATTTGTACTTTATACTTGGAACAATTGACTAAAACTAGTATTATGGTCTTTTTTTCCAACTGATATATTAATGTCTTAAACTTCCATTCTACATAATTTATATGTATTCTTAAAGCACTCCCACTGTTCTTTAAACGTTACTTATGTTGTTTGAAACAAAGTATACACAACGAAATTTCTTTAGTACATGTTTTGCAAAGTAAAAGGATTTCACACATTTTTTTTTTTATTAGTCTTACGCGGGATGGACTTCTGACAGGATGTAAGTCTCCACTCATTTCCCATGTACTCTTTGTGTACACTGTCTTCCTTTAGCTTAAAGCCATTCACAACCGCAAGCTAATATTAGCAGGGCAAGAGAAATGGAGAGCAATGTAGAAGCTAACCAACTATAGATTGTTAATACAGATAAAAGGTTGGACAAGCAAAAAAAAGAATGGTAATTTTTTTTAAGCAGGAATCGTTTTACAGTTTAGAAATCACTAAACTAGTTTTCTGACTGTGTGCGAGTTTAAACGCCACGAAACGTCAGGTCGGTAGCAGACAAGCAAGTGTGTTGTTGTGGCCGAGTGGTTAAGGCGATGGAGTAGAAATCCATTGGGGTCTCCCCGCGTAGGTTCAAATCCTGCCAACAACGGCTGCTTGTATTTGTACTTTATACTTGGAACAATTGACTAAAACTAGCATTATGGTCTTTTTTTTCCAACTGATGAATCAATGTTTTAAACTTTCATTCTTAATAATTTAGATGTATTCTTAACCCTTCCGCTCTCCTTGTGGTCCAGATGGCTCCAACCACATATTGTTATGCGATTTCTTCCATGACAAATGTGGACGAAAGGGGACAGGATTTTATGTCTGCCATGGACATTAGTGAAACTCCGAAATCAGTGAAAAAAAAAAGTTCAGCGCACTGTCCTGTGGTGTCCAGATGACCCCACTTTTAATGTAAACAAGCTAAGGAGAACGGAAGGGTTACAGCACTCCCACTGTTTTTTAAACGTTACTTATGTTGTTTGAAACAAAGTATACACAACGAATTTTCTTTAGTACATGTTTTGCAAAGTAAAAGGATTTCACGCATTTTTTTTTTTTTATTAGTCTTACGCGGGCTGGACTTCTGACAGGATGTAAGTCTCCACTAACATCCTATCTACTCTTTGTGTACACTGTCTTCCTTTAGCCTAAAGCCATTCACAACCGCAAGCTAATATTAGCAAGGCAAGAAAAATGGAGAGCAATGTGGAAGCTAACCAACTATAGATTGTTAATACAGATAAAAGGTTGGACAAGAAAAAAAAATATATTTTTTTTAAGCAGGAATTGTTTTACAGTTTAGAAATCACTAAACTAGTTTTCTGACTGTGTGCGAGTTTAAACGCCACGAAACGTCAGGTCGGTAGCAGACAAGCAAGTGTGTTGTTGTGGCCGAGTGGTTAAGGCGATGGAGTAGAAATCCATTGGGGTCTCCCCGCGTAGGTTCAAATCCTGCCAACAACGGCTGCTTGTATTTGTACTTTATACTTGGAACAATTGACTAAAACTAGCATTATGATCTTTTTTTTCCAACTGATGAATCAATGTTTTAAACTTCCATTCTACATAATTTATATGTATTCTTAAAGCACTCCCACTGTTCTTTAAACGTTACCTATGTTGTTTGAAACAAAGTATACACAACGAAATTTCTTTAGTACATGTTTTGCAAAGTAAAAGGATTTCTCACATTTTTTTTTTTTTATTAGTCTTACGCGGGATGGACTTCTTACAGGATGTAAGTCTCCACTCATTTCCCATGTACTCTTTGTGTACACTGTCTTCCTTTAGCTTAAAGCCATTCACAACCGCAAGCTAATATTAGCAGGGCAAGAGAAATGGAGAGCAATGTAGAAGCTAACCAACTATAGATTGTTAATACAGATAAAAGGTTGGACAAGCAAAAAAAAGAATGCTAATTTTTTTTAAGCAGGAATCGTTTTACAGTTTAGAAATCACTAAACTAGTTTTCTGACTGTGCGAGTTTAAACGCCACGAAACGTCAGGTCGGTAGCAGACAAGCAAGTGTGTTGTTGTGGCCGAGTGGTTAAGGCGATGGAGTAGAAATCCATTGGGGTTGTCTCCCCGCGTAGTTCAATCCTGCAACAACGGCTGCTAGCATTTGTACTTTATACTTGGAACAATTGACTAAAACTAGTATTATGGTCTTTTTTTTCCAACTGATATATTAATGTTTTAAACTTCCATTCTACATAATTTAGATGTATTCTTAAAGCACTCCCACTGTTCTTTAAACGTTACTTATGTTGTTTGAAACAAAGTATACACAACGAAATTTCTTTAGTACATGTTTTGCAAAGTAAAAGGAGTTCAAAAAATTTTTTTTTATTAGTCTTATGCAGGCTGGACTTCTGACAGGATGTAAGTCTCCACTAACATCCTATCTACTCTTTGTGTACACTGTCTTCCTTTAGCCTAAAGTCATTCACAACCGCAAGCTAATATTAGCAGGGCAAGTGAAATGGAGAGCAATGTAGAAGCTAACCAACTATAGATTGTTAATACAGATAAAAGGTTGGAGACGCAAAAAAAAAAAAAAGATTGCTAATTTTTTTTAAGCAGGAATCGTTTTACAATTTAGAAATCACTAAACTAGTTTTCTGACTGTGTGCGAGTTTAAACGCCACGAAACAACAGGTCGGCAGCAGTCCACCAATTGTGTTGTTGTGGCCGAGTGGTTAAGGCGATGGAGTAGAAATCCATTGGGGTCTCCCCGCGTAGGTTCAAATTCTGCCAACAACGGCTGCTTGTATTTGTACTTTATACTTGGAACAATTGACTAAAACTAGCATTATGGTCTTTTTTTTCCAACTGATGTATCAATGTTTTAAACTTTCATTCTTAATAATTTAAATGTATTCTTAAAGCACTCCCACTGCTTTTTAAACGTTACTTATGTTGTTTGAAACAAAGTATACACAACAAATTTTCTTTAGTACATGTTTTGTAAAGTAAAAGGATTTCACACATTTTTTTTTTTTTTATTAGTCTTACGCGGGATGGACTTCTTACAGGATGTAAGTCTCCACTCATTTCCCATGTACTCTTTGTGTACACTGTCTTCCTTTAGCCTAAAGCCATTCACAACCGCAAGCTAATATTAGCAGGGCAAGAGAAATGGAGAGCAATGTAGAAGCTAACCAACTATAGATTGTTAATACAGATAAAAGGTTGGACAAGCAAAACAAAAAGAATGCTAATTTTTTTTAAGCAGGAATCGTTTTATAGTTTAGAAATCACTAAACTAGTTTTCTGACTGTGTGCGAGTTTAAACGCCACGAAACATCAGGTCGGTAGCAGACAAGCAAGTGTGTTGTTGTGGCCGAGTGGTTAAGGCGATGGAGTAGAAATCCATTGGGGTCTCCCCGCGTAGGTTCAAATCCTGCCAACAACGACTGCTTGTATTTGTACTTTATACTTGGAACAATTGACTAAAACTAGCATTATGGTCTTTTTTTTCAAACTGATGAATCAATGTTTTAAACTTTCATTCTACATAATTTATATGTATTCTTAAAGCACTCCCACTGTTCTTTAAACGTTACTTATGTTGTTTGAAACAAAGTATACACAACGAAATTTCTTTAGTACATGTTTTGCAAAGTAAAAGGAGGTCAAACATTTTTTTTTTTATTAGTCTTACGCAGGCTGGACTGCTGACAGGATGTAAGTCTCCACTCATTTCCCATGTACTCTTTGTGTACACTGTCTTCCTTTCGCTTAAGGCCATTCACAACCGCAAGCTAATATTAGCAGGGCAAGTGAAATGGAGAGCAATGTAGAAGCTAACCAACTATAGATTGTTAATACAGATAAAAGGTTGGAGACGCAAAAAAAAAAAAGATTGCTAATTTTTTTTAAGCAGGAATCGTTTTAGTCTCTTATTAGGATCCCAGTTTAATGTTTTCACTGGAATAAAGTTAGTTTCAATTAAAAAGGAACGGCTAGGCCTTGTTGTTAAAGGTCTCAAAGATAAATGTTATTTTATTCTTACTGATGTGTGTTGTCTTAATGAATACAGAATCAAAATACATAAATTAAAGCATATTCTTAATTTTCTATTATTTCATGACATGTAAAAAATTGTTTGTATTTAGTCTGAAGACTGGATCCCATTTAGAGTTTGTTCACCTCTGCTTTAGACCAAAGCAGATTCTGTTAGAAGCTGAATCAGCTCTAGAAAAACCAGATGTTATTTTTTTTCTAAGCTTAGACTGAACTGAATGTTTAACTCTGTACCACCCTCATGTGATCGATGTGCTGCATCACTTGCACATGCATTTTGGCATTGTACCGCTCTGAAAAGTTTTTGGCTCCAAATATTTTATTGGTTTACTAATTAATTTGGAAAGAATTTACCCTTGGAGAGTACACTAGCAGTACTTGGATCACCTGTTTCTTTAAGATCTTTTTCCTGTTACTAGAAACAATCATGATGGGTATGCTGGCTGCATAGAAACTCATTTTGTTACAATATTTTGTTCTTCGGCCTCAAGTTTTGAGAGTTGGTTGAACGAAATAGAGTTTGTAGCTAAAGTTTAGCACATTAGATTCAATGAGAAAACTAAACCAGAACGGTTTAAGATTTGACTCCATTTTTAGAAATTTTACAAGATAATTGATATAAATTATTCCTTAATTTATATATTCCTCACCATTTGTTTGCCTTTGCCTTAAAAAACAAAACAAAAAAAAACCTTTATTTCCTCTTTACTTGAGTTTGCACTTTCTTCTTTTTCTCTTTTGATACTTGTTGATGCTGTTCACATATGCTGACAAATTCTGTTTTAGCACAGGATTTTTGTGAACACTGAAATTATAAACTGTCACAGTGAAAACATGACAAAGCCATTTGACTATCATGTTCATAAAGATGGTGTCAAGACTTTTCATTTTGATGGCACTGACAGTTTCATTGACATAAATACTTACTTTTGAGGAATGGATAATCAATTTAGAGCATGTGACGTGCTTTTGCAGGCTATCTACTAGGTTTTGCAGTTTGCACTAATTGTTTAGAGAAATGCACTAACTGCTGTGCAAATGTTAATAGTGTTCTGAGAAACGCACCAAAGCCAATGAGAAAAACTGTATATGAATGTGTGCAGTGTTTCCCTGGCTTCCAGCTCCAGTACACGCTTTAGAGAGAGACAGAAATGTAATTTCACAATTTTCCTGTGTACAGTAACAAACAGTAATGCATGCATTTGGTAAAACACATTGTAGAGTATGTTCTGTAGAATTGCAAGTGCTGTATGAAACTACAAAGTACTTTAAAACAGTTTACAGTGCTGAACATAGAAGACCTGCTTTACCTGCACATACTGGTGACGGACCTCCTTCACCCTTTCACTGTTTTGTTCAAATGGCACTTCATACAATTGCTTCATGTGGATTTCATTTTTTTTTAGAACTCTGTCAATTGTTGAAATTGAAACAGATTCAACATTGCCAAATACTGTGTTATTCTCTATGACAGCACTTTGTATTTCTTTCAGCTTTATTGCATTGTTTGCAATGAGCATTGCACAAATGGCCACTTCTTGCTGTTGGGTAAAAATGGGCCCTTTTTCAGGAAAAAAAATGATAAAGAAAGGTACAGAATTTGCTTGATAGATGTCTAATATTTGACATTTGATAACTAGTTCAACAATTTTGACTGTAATTGTGGGGTTTGGGGCTGGATGTGGTTTTCTGTTCACCTGTTTGCTTTCACCCTCCTGTCTTACAGGTTGATTTCCTTTCTCTTTCCACCTGGTCTTTCTGCCATCTTATTGGACACACCTGTGTTTGATTGTTTTGTTTCTGTTATAAGCTGCCTGTCTTCCTCTACTCGTTGCCAGATGGTTTTGTGTGCTTACTGAGTACTACGAGCTTTCCAGCCTTTCGAGCTGAAGAAAAGAAAAAGAATAAAAAGACTTCCTCGTTTGAACACCCTGCGTCTGCGCCTGTGTCCTCATCCCGACCCTGACAGTAATGACTGCAATGAAAGTAAGACTATTAGTCTTATTGAGAACGACTATTCACCATCCATAAGTATAATTAATTTTGACTGACATGACAAAAGCAAATGAAAATGTCAAAAAACAGCAGAGAATGTATGAAAGCAACTGATACATGTAGAAAAATCATTTGCAGTTTGTTCAGAGAGAGCAGAAATTGCTACTATGATGTGCACAAATGACTAAGTGTTGTGGAGGTTGAACTAATAGTTATGAGAATTTCAATTCTGATCTGAGAAACGCACCAAAGCCACTGAGAAAAACTGTAAAAAAAACAGGTTACGGCTTTACGTAAACAGCTTAAAGCGGCAAAAGTTACAGTTTCCAAACGGATGAGACTCACAAAAAAGTTATGAATGTGTGTGGATGGAAGAGCACATCACTACTGTTCCTGTCACTTACTGTCTTCTTCTTTTTGTTCATGAACAAGCTCAGGGTGGGTTCTTTGAATATAAATGGTGGGAGGGACAGGGAAAAGAAAGTGCTAGCCTCCAACATGTTTCATGATAAAGATTTAAATGTCTTATTTCTACAAGAAACTCATAGTGATGTGACCATCGAGACAGATTGGGCCTTGTGGTGGGAGGGGCAATATGTTCTATCACACGTAACAACTTTGTCTGCGGGGGTAACGGTCCTGTTCTCACCTGGATTTCAACATTCTTTCTACGACTGAGGTGGTCACAGGGAGGTTGTTAGTTGTTCGGGTAGAAATAGCTGGAGTTTATTTTTGTTTTATTAATTTAAATGCACGTAACTTAGGTACGGGCAGGGTTTCAATTTTTCTGAAACTTAAGGAGTTTTTGACTCAATGTGATCCAAATGACATCATCGTTCTGGGGGGCGATTGGAACTGCACATTAGATTCTAATTTGGACAGAACAGGCGTAGAACCTCACCTCAGGTCTTCCTCTGTCCTGTCAAAAATCTTTTCGACCCTCTCTCTGACACTGTGGAGCTGCCTGGTTTTACCTGTGTGAGAGCCGATCGGGACTCAGTCTCCAGCGATAAAAACAAGGGTGGGGGCATCATCATCTATGTCAACCGGAGGTGGTGCAACCCAGGACATTTGACAACAAAAGGTCTGACATGCTCGTCCAACCTTGAGCTGCTAGCAGTTAGCATCCTCCCCTACAGCATCGCGCGCGAGTTCTCACACGTCATGGTTGTGGGTGTTTCCATCCCGCCGAGAGCTGAAGCAGAGGCAGCACGCGACTCCATCTGGAACATCACAACAGCCCTACAAACCCAGCACCCAGAAGCATTCATCCTCATATCTGGTGACTTCAATCATGTTACTTTGGACTCCACACTTGCAGCTTTTTACCAATATTCACTTTGTCCCACAAGAAATGTGAAAGAGGAATACACAGCCATCCTCTTGGCAAATCTGATCAAAATTTGGTTCTTTTGCGACCCACATATACACCAAATGTGGAAATGCAGACTGTAAAACACAGCCCAAGTGTTTATACACCCTAAAATATGTTAAATTAAATTCCCAACCAAAACCCAACCGATGTCCTCCATATTTTGTTCTTGCCACTAAGAAGATTTACTCAGGAACATTATATTGATGGGTCAGTCAGTCATTCTCTCTCTCTCTCTCTCTCGATCTCTCTCGATCTCTCTCTTTTTTTCTCTCTCTCTCTCTCTCTCTCTCTCGATCTTTGATGACTCATCGAATGTCATCGTCTTTGATCTCAAACCTATAAATAGGCGCTGCAAGACTGAGTGAGCAGTGCGACTCCGAGCTCTTGTTCAGGATCATATCTGTGAATATTGACGCCCTTCTAACGAAGAACACGCAATATTTCCCATTTCATCTCTGAAGCAATGGCTTATCACGGCGGACGCAAACAGAACTTTCAGCAGAACTACGGTGTCGGAGCTCCCAAACATTACACTCAGGGACACAACGTTCCTAATCCATCCGGGTATAACGCACAAGAAAACCCAACTGAGAGGCAGAACCTGGCCCATCCAGACGCGATCATCTCTGAGCTCAGAGATCAGATCAGACGGGCGCAGGAAGAGAAAACTTGGCTGATCCAACTGAGAGCAGCGGACGCCGAAATATTGCAGACGGCGGAAGCAGCCCGCAGATTGGAACGTCAGAAACTGCAGGACAACAACAACAACCTGCAGAAACACAACCAACAACTCCGTGGTCAAAATGAAGATCTGATGAAAAAACATCAAATGTTCTCTTCTGACCAAACATCTTTTAATGCAACCAAAGAAAAGCTGCAAAAGATGCGAGAAGAAGTTCAGACTCTCCGAGACCAGAGAAAGCAGGATCAAAAGGTGGATTTGATGAAGAAATCAGTCGATGACAGCCAGAGACTGATAGTGGATCCCCACAATCTGACCGACACGCTGCCTGCAGACATGGAGGAGCTCAGAAAAACGCAGGAATCTTGTGAATTTGTCACACGAAAGTTTCAAGAGGGAAACAGGAAGCTGAGTCTGGAAGTGCAGGAGCTGAGAAGAGAAAACAACCAGCTGAAGAAGAAGCTCCAAGAAGCTTCCCAACTCCAAAACATCCATCCTGAAATGAGCAAGCAAATCCAACTGACTGAAAACGAGAGGATCCGGTTAAGCAAGCAGCTGTTTGAGGAGATCAAAACCTCAGAGAAGCTAAAAGAAAACCTCTTTTACCTGGAAGATCATGTGGATGAACTGAAGGACAAGATCAGACAGTTGGAAGAAAACACAAACCAATGTTTGAACATCAACGATTATGATGTGATAATAGAAGAGGAATGGATAGAAGAAGAAGAAGAGATGGAGGAAAATAAAGTGATGGAGGAAAATGAAGCTGTGGAAGAAAATGAAGCTGTGGAAGAAAATAAAGTGATGGAGGAAAAGGTCGACATGGAAGAAGAAAAAACTGTGCTGGTCTTTGAGGAAACAGACAAACAGTTTGAGGAAAGAGAAACTCAAATTGGGAATTTCATCAAAGACTTTGAAGCACAGTTGCAAAATATCCAAGAAGATATTCCAAAGAAGCCTAAGAAAGAGAAAAAACAGGATAAGAAAAAGGCCAAGAAAAGCAAAAAAAGTAAGAAAAAGGCAGAAAAGGTCAAAGAGCCTAAAGAGAAACATGCGAAGAGCTCTGCCTTTGTAAATTTCTTTTGTAGGCTGTTTTGCTTAAAGAAGTAAATCCTGCAATGTTTGGTGTTCTTAAGACTAGCATAAAAAAAACAAAACAAAAAAAAAAACAGTATGGAGACACAATGACAGGAAACACGTGTACAGAGACACACGTGCTAAAGGACAAGCTTGTTCTTTTTTTATTCCAATTTTTATACTTTAATTTTAGTTTTTTTACTTTTGATTATCTTTTTTCTCTTTTGACATTAGTAATTAGGCTTCAAACAGCCTGATATGAAGGATAAAATACGAAAAAGGCCTGCCATAGTTCTTCCCGCTTTAACAGCTTCTATTAGCGACCTCCACCCAAAACATGCAGCAGTTCTGGCTGAGAACCTGGCTCTGAAAGAGAACGCCTCAAAGTGCAACATGATAAGCTCACGTTACTACTTTGAAGCGCCCTCTTCAGGCTCCAGCCAGAACTGCTGCAGAACAGTCCTGCTCCAGAGAAAGCAAGGACAAAACTAAAACAAAAAATGTCATTTGGTTTCTTCAAATGACATTTTTTGGCGGAGTAATGCAACCACAAGGAGGCACAAACCAGTGCCTCTTTGTGCCGGTCCCAAGTCCGGGTGAATGCAGAGGGTTTCGCCATAAAGGTCACCGGAATAGACCCAAATTAAACACAAACACAACTTTCATGTCTGATCAGTTGTGTTTCTGTTAACAACAACCTACATGGTAGAAATCCTTGAATCTGGTGATGTTCACCAGAGGAAGAGTCACCATTAATGTCAGGGACAAAAAGTTCCCCTGTCATTGCAGCTTTGTTACATTTGGACAAAAAAATTATTTCTTCTGGTGACTCCACCATGCAGCCTGTGATGGAATTTTCCATAACACCATGTTATACTGTGCCTTGCCTTTGTGAAACACACTGTTAAGTCTAAATACGTGTACGTCTTCGAGAGCTGCAGCTGTTTGAGAATTCGCCTGAGCTGGGAACGAAACAATAGATCAAGCAGCTTATGCAAACCAAACCGCAGAGACACCTTCACTTTGTGACTTTGCCTCATGCCCTCAGACTTTTTTTTTTATTTTATTGTATTTTTTATTTATTTATTTTTAGCATGTTAGGCCTTTTAGCTGTTAAATTGGTATAATTCTAGATTTTTTGATTATTTTGGCATTTACCAATTTTTTGTAGGCTATTTTGAAGTTTAGCTAATATTTCAGTGACATGCTAGCAGTTTAAGGTAATTTAGGGCTTTTTGGTCTTTTTTAGGATATTTTAGTTTAGCCAATATTCCAGCTTTGATCTGGGTGTTTTGGCTTATTTAAGCCTTTTTTTTTTATTTTATGGCTATTTTGGAGTTTTAGCTACATGCTAGCTGTTTTTGCTAAATTAGACATTTTACCAGTTTTAAGGCTAATTTGGCATTAAGTTAATATTTTTGAGCTTCCAATGATCTTCAGCATTTTCAACTATTAGTGTCAGCAATTTCAGTTACCAGCTTCAGCATTTTCGGCTGTCAGCTTCAGTTTTTTCAGCTATTAGCTTCAGGAATTTCAGCTTTCCACTTCAATGTTTTCAGCTGTCCATTTCAGCATTTTCAGCAGCCACATTCAGCTCACAGCATTCACACAGGTAACGCCAAATATTCCGCTTTTATTTAAAATGCTTGGCGGTCCAGATAAAAGGGTCCCAGGGTCCGGACCTGGAGCGCCAGTTGGGGACCCTGATCTTGTTCAAAGTATATAACTACCCAGCCAGCAAGGCCAAGTGGGCCCCATATGGCTTAAAAGTGGGCGGACAATGTAGGCCCCAATTGGGTTTGTCCGCAGTTTCCATGGTGGCCCCAGCTGTGTTTGCCCACATTGACTTAGGTGGCTACGCTAGCCAGTTGCCCGGTGGACAACATAGCGAGCTCCGATGCCCAGGGTCCAGCAAAGCAAGCAAGTACTGCTGCCCAGGAGTCAGCAGAGCTAGCAGGGGCGCTGTCCAGGCTTCCAGTCCCTGGGTAGTGGAGCCAATGTGGGCAAACACACCTGGGGCCACCATGGAAACTGCGGACAAACCCAATTGGGGCCTACATTGTCCGCCCACTTTTAAGCCATATGGGGCCCACTTGGTCTTGCTGGCTGGGTAACTAATATATACATACTGTACATATACATATGAGGTAGTTTTGTTGGGCAGTCTTTGGCGGTCGCATGACTGGGAAATATATGATCATATACATGGATATAGTTCACTCTGAAAGGTTTAAAAAATGTTACCATTATCCTTCTCTAGAGCACTGACTGGGAGGATTTGAAGTGACTCTTCCTCTTTGTTAGTTCTCACCTGGCTGACCTCCTGCAGGTGTGCCAAATCAGGAGCAGTCTCATTAGTGAAAGCCATCACAGGTGTGTCAGTTTGATTATTTTTCCAGCTTTCACTTTGTTTGCAAGAAATTTGGGGCAGTTTTTAAATAGGTGGTTTGATTTGCAACACAGATTACACTGATGGTCATTTGGGAACTCCTCATTCAAATGACCTGTGTTTCTGCATGTACCACAGAATGGTTTTGAACACTCTAGGTTTAAAGCCAAACAACTTCAGGATGAGTTTCTGTGAAAAGTCAAGCTGTGACATGTAAGCTAGCTTACCTTCAAGTTTCCACAAAGTGAACCAGACACTGTGGTACCTCCGCATGCCTGCAGGAGGTGCTGACATTTTGGAGACACCACAAACGGGTGGAAAAGGCAAGTGTAAATACCATAAATCTGAGCTGCTCCGGGACACCTGTGAAGAAAATAACAAAGAACAGCAAAGAAAAAAGGACTTTCCAATATCAACACCACAAATGTCTCTAGCAGATAGTATAGATTTGGATGTTCCCTCTTGTGTTTCTCTCTCACATGTGGGGGTAGACTGCCTCCCTCCCTCTGCATTTCATTTAGACCAATCAATGAGCTAGATTGGAGGTCTGAATTTGGTAGATCCGCCTCTTTAATTAAGGCCAACGGTTGTCTTGGGGCCTGGGCAACTTTCAGTTTGTTAACATTTTTTTTTTCATTTTAAATATTTAATGAAAACACTCAAGTATGTCCCACTTGTGCATTTGGTTAAAATGTGGAGGTAAATTTTGGGTACACCCTTCCCCCCTTTTTTTCTTTGGCCTCTTCAGTGAAAACAAAGGTAAAATCACAGCTTTTGCTATCAAAATCTTCAATCTGTTTTTTGACTTTTATTAAAACTTCTGGCCAGTGACGTACCCCCCGCTGAATAAAACTGTCATTGGTCAGAGATATTCATGTGATATTTGGTCAGTCTTTTTCAAAATCTAAATTTAGAACAACTAGCCTGTTTCTTTCTTTGGTATAGCAGATGACGTCTCTAATTAAAATTAAATGGTCTGTGATCCTTCTACCAGGGACAGCACATGCTTGGTCTGAGTGGATAAGATCATCTAAAACCAAAGAGAGTCTGGAAGCTAAAAAGTTTTGCTAAAAAGTTTACATTTAAAAGCGATATAGGTGTCCAGTTTTTCAGCTCTGTCTTGCCCTTTGTCAGGGATCAACCTGCTGCTTCCCTCTGCAACCACCAGAGGGAGCGCTCACCTGCGTTCTAACCTCACCCACCTGTCTTCACCTGGACATTTATAATCATCAGCTGTTTTCCATTTGCTCATCACCTCCTCTGTATTTAGTCTGGCTGCTCACCTTGGTTCACTGCAAAGTCTTGTTTGCACTGAGTGTTATTCCTATGCCTGGTTCTCTGTGTCCTGACTCCTGCCAGCCTCATCTCCTCTGTGTGCTGACCTCTGCCTGTTCCTTTATGAAAACCTTGTTTGCACATGGATCTGCATGCCTCTGCCTCTTTGTCACATCCTTAGTCTTGTAAATCAAAGATAGAATCCCTGTTCTAAAACTCACTCAGTCGGTCATGTTTTTCAAAAACAGTAAAAACAGATCCTTATTTATTTGTTTTACACCATATAAATCTGTATAATATCGTTCAATAGTTGGTAATATTTGTTTGTATGTTGTCAGCTCACTGTTTGATTAAATGTTGATTATAAATATAAATATTTATTACAGTTTGAGAATAACAAATAACAAATAAAACAAATGAATAATTAAAAAAATTGTAGTTTAACAGAAAAATTTCCCTGTGTGAGAAAGTTAAATAAAAGGGTCAATTGAACTTTTTTTAACATTTGAAAATACATGAGCTGTAGATTATGGAATTGTACTGAAATGACCACCGATGGAGTGAAATACACTTCTCACAAAAATTAAAGGAGCACTTTAAAGAAACATTACCCAACAATATAAGACTGAAAAAAACAGACCCGTTCACGCTCTGAAGACAATTTACAGAAATGAAAACAGCTGTGGATGATCAGCATGAACCTGAAGTGACTGAAAGGGGACAGAATATGACTAGAACTCCACTGAAACACCAAACTAAATCACAAAATCCTCGCTCAAACGGTGTGATGATGGCATAAAATATTAAGAATTTCAGCTTCTGGGGATGAAAGTTGTTGGATCTGTGTTTAAAATACTATCATTTGTATTAAACTTGATGCATGTGGATTCGGCCTGCATCATAATGCCAAAATAAAGAGCCTCCAGTTTTTCATGGCTTTGGATGTTTTCAAAGTCAATGACAATAAATTATTTACATGTAAAAATGACACTTGAATCCCTTTCACGAACAAGGGTCATATAGCTGAGTAGTTATCTCTTAGTAGTTTATTTACATTTTTTTGCTAATTTCCATATTGTTAAAAGGATTAAAAAAAACAGAAAAATGCATTTTTGTCGCCCTTCTCCAACTTTGAGCCCTTGCCCATCAAAAGTCATGTGCACGTCCTGCTCAGCACGGAGCTCTCTCTCATGCTGATCTGTGGGTTTTGATTAAAATCCCCACGCCATCATTTTTATTTTCATTTGAGCTGCTCCACAGAGACTTCTGGGGCCAAAGGTCCTCCCAGAGCTTGAATGATTTCTGGAAGGGTAATTTGCATTCTTGTAAAATAATTATGTCAGACTTTACCTGGTTTAAAAAGGATAAAATACTTTGAGCTCTGATTAGAGACTTAATACTTCTTACATTTATGGTGGAGAAGGTGAAAGCCATAAATAAAAGGAGCGGAAACATGATTTGAAATAAGTTAAAAGAGACTAGTAAGCGCTAGCAATCTACATTTTAAATAATTTCTTGATAATCAAGTTCATATTTTACTTCAGCTGAGTGTAAATTCTGGCTCTTTGAATTAAGTTTCAGGGATTGAATCTTCATTGCAAGCAAGCACCGTGGTTGAGGCTTTGGGTATGGACTGGAGAGCAACTGTTAAAAATGAGATTTCATTTGGGGAGTCTGGGGGAAAGAGTCTTGACTCGTCTGTATCAGAGTTTTCTGATTCACTTTGAACTCAAACTCTTTTTTCATGGATTATGTCTGAGTCTGGAGACATTTCATTTGCTGTTCTTTTTGCGTATTGGGGTTCAGTCTGTTCTATATCTTGCTCCTTTTCTGGTTGTGTTTCTCTTTCCACATTAATTGTTTTTTTTATAGGATTTTCTGTTGGCTCCTCTCCTGGCATTTTGGTTGGACCAATCACGGAGTCCGGCTGTGGTTTTGAAATTTGAGGCTCCGCCTCTTCAATTAACTCTACCGGTTCATCAACCGGTTCAGTTTCCTTTAATAGGTGTGTTTGAGATCCCCCAGCGCCTCGCCTGCATCGTCGGCGAGACCAAGCTGCTGCAGGAGGGGGCGGAGAAAGGCGCCTGAGATCAAGGTGGACGATGAGACTGTACGAGACCAGGAAGTTGGGGGTTGTCCTTAACATTCGGTTTCCGGTTGTAGTTCTTTAAAAACTCCCTCTTCCTCAGTCTATGTTGTGTCTTGCGGGAAGCAAAGATGATCTTTAAGCGGAGGAAATTGATTTGGAAGACTTGGTTGTTTTACAGCAACGCCCTCCAAGGATGGGGTATGATTGTATATTTTCATTCATTATTGAATGTCTAGCACATAATTTCATGTTTGGGACTTTCAGGCGGATACCAAAAATATCTGATTATGTCACAAATGTAGTCCCATTATATAGCATGTCAGATTTTAGGAGTCATTTCAGACTCTCCACTGAACAAGTAGAGGTAAAGTTCATCTGACTCATTCCCATTCTAATTTATGTGCCTTTTCTCTTCAACCATTCTTGTGTCTGTCCATAGGCAGACAGGTAGGAGCTCATGACAACACTGGGACCACATTACAACAGGCAGTTAACCAGGGTGTCCCTTTATACAAGTGTGTTGGCCAGCCTGTAGACTTTAGCAAACCAGGAATCCTACAGAAGTATTGCAGACAGATTTAATGTGGCCAAATCAACTATATCAATCGGTTTGGAACATTTTTGTTTAATAGTAAATGAACATTTTTCATTTCATATTGCCTGGCCACCAGCAAACAAGCTCCGTGACACAATAAAGGGCTTTCAGGAGTTAGGATTCCCCAACACTGTGTCTGCAGTAGATGGGTGTCATATCCAAGGGTGAAAGTAGATTTTTTGTTATGCCGGTCTTCACCGCTGCACCACAAAAATGTCTGGCAGTTTTGTTTTGGGCTGGGCATCAGTTCGGACAAGGAAGAACTTCATGGACCGAACTTTCACAGATCTTTTCCAACTGCGGTCAAATGAGCCGCCGTTCACATTTCCGTGGTCACATCAAGAAGCTCCGTGGAGTCTGGTGGAGATTTTCCAGCGTTCTCAGGACTGCTACCGTAATGAAACTCACACAAAAATATCCAGTGATGCTGACTGGACCACAGAAATGTGGACGGCAGTTCATTCGACTGCAGTCAATGTGAAGATAGCATCTTCTCTTCTCCAGAACCTGAACTAGACACGCTAGCTGGACCAGATGAGGGTTTAGTGCAGCAGAGCTGTTGTGATGGAAAGAAGATCATTCATTCACACAGAGTCTGTCTGTGACAGTTTGATTAACCCTTCCGCTCTCCTTGGGGTCCAGATGGCTCCAACCACATTTTGTTATGCGATTTCTTCCATGACAAATGTGGACGAAGGGGGACAGGATTTTATGTCTGCCATGGACATTAATGAAACTCCGAAATCAGTGAAAAAAAAAAGTTCAGCGCACTGTCCTGTGGTGTCCAGATGACCCCACTTTTAATGTAAACAAGCTAAGGAGAACGGAAGGGTTAACAGAGATTAAAAGGAAATGCAAAAACTAAATGATTACATTTGTTCTCTCTCAGAAGAATAATGACACACAGGCATGTTAAAAACTCAAAAAATAGTTTTTCTTTTTTTTTTGGAGGGGGACTTTAAACAGATCATATTGTCAGTTGTCCAGATTGAAGAATAATCTGGCAACATAGAAAATTCATCTGTGGTTGATGGACCTGGTGTCTCAATGGCATTTTCCATTCAACTTCCATCTCTCCTTTTGTCTTCTTCATCATCTCCTATAGAAGATTTGTTCTGCACATCGTCATCCTCACTTTTGGATCTTCCTCTTAAAAATCTGATTCACTTTTCTCTGCATCTTTTTTGTTTACTCTTTCATTTAAATAATTTAATTATTTATTTCACGTCACAATTCACTTTTTCAATCTTTAAATAAACGTGCATTGAATTTAGACAGAACAATGAACGAACTCCTGGGTATCATCAGCTGCAGTTCTCTGGTGCACCTGCTGTTCAGAAAGTCGCGGGTCCGCAGCGCTCGGGACGCAAGCCAGACTTGGCGCACGCAAGAGAGTGCAGACCAGGAGAGAGAGAGAGCGAGAGAGAGAGAGAGAGAGAGAGAGACGAGTTTCAATAACTGTCTGATGCGCCACAAAAACAATGCAAACATTCAAATAAAGTGCTGCCTGCTCTCAGCTCAAATGTCAATTCTCTTATTTTCCTTCCATAAGAGTGACCGTGGCTTCTTTCATGTGTTATATAGTGAAAACTGGCCGCACAGCTGATCTCTCCAGCCGGAGCGGCGTTCCGTCTTCAAATCACTTACCGGAACGCCGCTCCGGACCGTTCCGGCTTACTTTCACCCCTGGTCATATCTATATCCCAAAGCCTACATGTGACAACCCCAATACCTATTATAATAAGAAACAGAGCTACTCTGTTCTTCTCATAGGCTTCTGCGACCATCAGCGAAAATGTTGTCACGTGAATGTAGGACACCCTGGCAGTTGGCATGATGCTCGAGCTTTCTGCCACACTGCTGTGGCACAAACATTAGATGTGGATCCCCAAGCTCTCCTTCCACCAGGGACATACATCATTGGGGATTCTGCTTTCCCACTGTCTAAGCACGTGATGAAGCCATATAGGGATAATGGGCATTTAACTGCCAGGCAGAAGCATTTTAACCAAAAGCTCAGTTCAGCTAGAGTGGTTATTGAACACACATTTGGTCTGTTGAAGACAAAGTTCAGAAGATTGAAATTCCTGCATCACAAACACCTCCATTCAATTGCATCCACTGTTACCACTTGCTGCATTTTACATAACATATGCCTGGATACAGACGACACCTTTGAGGAGTATGGGGAGGAAAACATTGTTTTGGGGGAAGACCCAGCACACCCACCAAATGATGATGGACAGAATTATAGAGATCATGTGTCATCTTGACCCCACAAAACAGAGCGATTAATTGATTTCTTTAAGGTAGTTTTTGTTTTCATTGGTGTTCGTTGTGGACATACAACCTCGTCCACCTTTGTCATGGGAGAAATCACACACCAATGTACGGGTGGGGGTCATCTGGACCCCCTAAAAGAGCAAGGGGGTTAATCGATAGAAAGCAACATATGGATCGCAGTCCAGCGCTCCACCTGAGGACAGCGTTGACAGTGAGAAAAGTGAAGCCATATCCACTCATTACTAAATTATGCTATGCATAGATTTTGCTTGTTATTTTAAAGATTGTCTCTGCACAAAAACATTAAACAGATAAACGTGCTGCTCTCTTCTAAGTTTTTGTATTGTATTCCCACAACAGGCCATGAAATCAGCAGCAGTGATGGGACAGATCAAGATTAGGAAATGAATGTTAGTGGGTTAAAATTGACATGTTTACACCCATAACAGGGATACTCAAATCTTATATAACAGAACTGTCTGGGCTACTTACAACTATCCTTAGACTTCTAAGGTCCAGATTATGCATCTGCTGTTGCATGCATCCAGTTTCTAAGGCTAATCACCAACATACAAACTGAAATGAACGGTGGACAATGTACCCTCTTGCTTGATACAGTTGTAATGAGCTAAGAAACAGAAGACAGATCCAAGTTGTTCTTATTTGTGTGTATTTAATTGTTTAAACTCCTGAATTAGTTGTTTTTGTTGCTCAGATGTGTTCTTCATTTCTTGAATAACAATTGCCATGCAAGAGAGCATTTTCTTTTCATAAGCCCTTCTGTGCTTTTCCTGAAGTCTCATGTTCCTATGATGTTCCGCACTCGCCATTGCCTCCAATGCTGCTGTCCGCCGCTCAGACATGGATTGTATATTCTCTGACGCTTTTGTTTTCTTTTAAATCCGGAGGCGCCTGGCGGCTGCGTGGAGGCGCCCGGCGGCTGCGTGGAGGCGCCCGGCGGCTGCGTGGAGGCGCCCAGCAGAGGGGTAGACACTATAGTCCCCACTGCTGCACTCCCCACTCCAGACCCTCTGAAAATGTCATCCATTTGCTGGAATAAATGCAGATTCAGTATCAAATTGCATTAGTTGTGCTAAATTCTCTTCTTGATCATAAGCTAGAGGAACATGGGGTTTATTTTGTTTAAATATAAATACCATTGCTGTCTTAAATAGTAATAGTGACAGTACAATTGAAACTGCAATACTCACCAAATAATATTCCCATTTAATTTTTGCCTCCCCAGTTGATTTGATCCTGTCCTTTACACGTTTGAACGTAGTGAGCATGTTTCCAAGTTTTTCCCTAATTTTTTCCAGTGTGATTGTGTATCCTTTAATTTGAAATCCGTTTAGAAATTTTTTATAGAAAAAATTTTTATTGTTATAGTAAAACTGAATGTGTATATGACAAAGATCCAGTAGATAAAGGGTCATTTGATGTGTGAAATCTGCAAGAGTGGTATTTGTTAGTCACTTAATCAACACAACTGACAATTTAAAAAAATATCCATAGCAGTTGGACTATCTGGTGGAGGGGAGGCAGGAATAGTCAGATGTGGCGGCTGAATGTGACCACCCATTTGTATGCTGGTTTGAGGCCAAGTCAGGGTTTTTCCTTCTGGAGGAAATTAAAAAAAAAAACAACTGCACATTAAAACATATCATAGTAGTAAGATGCTAATAGACATGACAGTTTACCTTCCAAGCGTGCTCTGATATGGTCTATGAACTCCTTGGCTAAGTTGTTATCTGTTATAGATAAACAGATATTTCTCCATTTCCATAATTGAAGATGTATATAAAAAAACATTGCAACTTACCAGAAAGCAGCTTCTCAGCTATTTCAGTGCTTACATGTAACGAGGGGGGACGGGGTAAGTTCCCCCCCTTTTCTTCCTATTAGAGATTGGATGCTGTGCAGGAGTCAGGACAACCAGGTTTAGCCATTTCAGGGGGGAATAACAGTTTATTTTGCCCACAGGGTTTTAAAAGAATATAAATTAGGATATAAAAAATAATAATAATAATACAAAAAAAAAAATAAAAAAAATCTATAAAAAATGTCCAGTTACTAGTGGTCCACTTGAAGATCCTGGTTCAAGGAGCATGCAGTCCAAACCCATGCTAAAAACACATAAAACAAATAAGACCAGGATAAAAGTCAATTGAAACCAAAAGCATGCAATAAAATAATCTAAAATGGGTTTGAAAAGGTCCCCTTGGACAATTTAAAATGAGGGGAGACAGAGAGGGTACTTATCTCAAAGAGGGGTGGGTTTCAACCACACCCCTCTGCTGACGTTCTCCTGCGCTCCCCTCTCCGCCTCGCTGCCGCTGCTTCCTGTGAAGGCTCTTTTTGCTGTCTCCCGCTGCCGGCACCCAAATCTCAACTGTGGGCCCATGTCCTCCACGAGGGCTCCACAGACCGCTGGCGCTTCGCGACGCCGCTGCCTGCGGCTTCTGTGGCTCTGGCAGCTGGGGCAAGGCCCCCCCGGTTGACAGGGGCAGCTCCTCTCTATTGCTTCAGCATCTGGCCATCTTCTGTGCCTGGTCTCTCTTCTTGGCTCTACTGCTCCTCCTTTTAAAATGTTCAGAAAGGAGTCACTTGGCTCATTAGTTCGTTTAGTTGGGCATTCACTGGCCCTTAGAGTCACAGGATTTCGGAATAGAGCCACAGAATAAACCACAAGTAAAACTATGGCGTTATTTATGTTCCATAAGTCTACACAGAAATAAAACATCTCCGCAAACGTATCACACATTTCTCGCGGACATTGCACACCCTCGCGAGCGCTTCTGCTCCTCTCCCGAGGAGAAAAAGGCCTTGCGCGCGCCAGAGTGTGTTTCTCGCGACCAGAAGAAGTCCTCGCGAGAGCAAAAATGATGCTCGCGTGCCAGCAGAACTTCGGTGACCGCGCGCACAACATTTTTGCTAGTGCGCTCGCGGAGTCTCTTTCTGCGCGCGAGTGAAAGTCGACTTTTGACACATGGGGGCGGAGACAGAGGGGCTGCGTTGGCTCTCTTCTGATTGGCCTATTTTGTACACTGGAGGTTTACGTTTGCCCAGTAGATGGCAGTAATGCACCTCAACGCTGTGTGCCATCCGCCATTAAACCAGACAAGAAGAAGAAGTATACTTTTGCAGAGGAGCACGGCTTCCGTGGCGGAACATTGTATAAACAATGGCTGCAGGTACTGCAATTGAAGATATGCAAGTAAGTGACTTTAAAGATCAGATAAGACTTTAGAAAATTAAGCTGTTGTGATATGTTTTAGTGTATTAGTGCTTCTGGCAGCGTGTTTACCACTGAACTAAGTTTACCCTCTCAGGGCATGCGTTGGTGATTTGCAACAGCTAAATGATAACTTGCTAATCACTCCACAATCATATATATTTTTAGCCTATTAAAAAAAACATGCAAACTCTTTTTCCTGTACTCTAAAACTTAATTTTCCCCCTAGAGGGTTAACAGCAAAACCTTTCAACTATATATATTTTAAATTTTCAGGCTGTTATTCGCACGTGTTTACACATAAAGTGATGGAAGTTCATGTTGGGCGCACGTAAAACGTGCTGCCAGATGCACATTCCTGTATCGCCGGCACGTATTTAAAGTATGTCCAAGGCTGTATTTTGTTGTTGGCCGCACTTATAAAAAATTATACTTAAAGATACAGTCCCATTAGCTTTAACGCTCCTACATGTATGAAATGTGTTTTCTGATCCATCCCCTGGAGGATCGATGAGCTGCAGAGAAGGCCGCACTCAGGAACCATTTGCTCGTTTAACCCTAACCGTAACCATAAACCTAACCTTAACCCTTCATGTGAGTCTGTGTGAAGTTCAGCATTGGCCGCACATTTTTTGAAAATTACGTGCGAACAGACACTTTATGTTTTTATTGTATTAATAGATTATTATTATTATTATTATTATTATTGAATCACTGTTTTCTTGTTTCCAACAGGAGATTCTCAAGTTTGAGATTTTCTCGAGGCTAATCACCAAATTGCAGGCAGCCATATCGAGGACACCTCTTGACTTTGACTTTCTCGAATTTACCTGTCGACAAGAGCTGTACCTCCTTGAAGCCCTGTCAAGGCATGTGAATGTTCCTGAACCAATTCTACAAGCGTTTCAACACCTTTTCAGGCTAGTGATGAGTCACAGTAACTGTACAGATGGTACTGTTGCAACTATTGCTGGAGAAACAGGGCGTCCCAGATATGATATTGATCAGGAAAAACTTGAAGAGCTTTTGGACGTGAATTTGCCTGTGTCATGCATTGCAAAATTACTTGGAGTCTCCAGAAGTACCATGAGGGAATTTGGTGTCAGTGCACGACAGACATACAGCACCCTGACAGACGAAGAGCTTGATGATGCAGTCATTCGCATCAAGAATGAAATGCCCTCTTCAGGATATCGGATGGTTAAAGGAAGGCTGAGGTCAACTGGTATCCATGTGAAGTGGAGGAGGGTGATTGCATCAATGCACAGAGTAGACTCAATCGGAATTCTCTCCAGATTGACTGGATTGGGGTGCATTGTAAGAAGAACATATTCTGTAAAGGGGCCACTTTCCCTTTGGCATGTGGACACTAACCACAAACTGATTCGGTAAGTGTTGTTCTCATATGCTGTTATTACTGAGCAAAATATAGATACGATTATTTTAGAATTGAACTCCCATATACTTTTTCTTGAATTTGTTCCAACAGACATCTCTATTTGAACGTGAAGTGACGTTGCGATTTTCTATCTGTTTTGTAGGTACAATATTGTTATTTTCGGAGCAGTTGATGGCTACTCAAGGAAGGTGAGTTACAGTGTGAATCAGGGATAAGTGGAATTTATTTTTCTTATAGGAATTATGATTTATATTCTTGTTATATATCCTTTAGGATGTAGTATTATTTCCATCTATAAAATTGCCATGAGGAAGCATTTATTAAAAAATTATCACAAGTGCACATGAGTAGTGTCTGTTTTAGTTGCTTATCAAAAGGTTACATGTAGATTTCTTACACATGTTCGCCTACAGGTGATGTGCTTGGAGGCTGCAACGAACAATCGTGCATCAACGGCATTTGCTGCCTTCAAAAAAGCCACTGAACAATATGGCATACCTTCCCGGTAAGTTTAAAGACTCAAATACAAATTCTTAGATGTTTCATAAAATACTTCAACAAAGATGTCTCTCATATTTTAAACAGATTAGCATAAGGCAAGTAAATTGGGACTTTTAGCACATAATGTGACACTTGTAAGGTACACTTTTTGCATAGATAAGATTAGTGGTGGGAAAACAAAAATCAATTTAACCAATTTTCTGACCTATAAACAATTCTGTATCATTTTATGGATATTAAATAATCAATAATCCAAAAAATGATACTCTGTCAAGCATTTTTGAATAGCACACAAACAAGGCTGAGCTTCCAAATCTCGTTATCCGACCAGCCCCAACTTCACTTAAAGGGGCCATAGCATGATTTTTAAAGTCTTTCAGAGTAAGCTAAATCTATACAAATGAAAGATATTTTCATTAAAAAAAAAAAAATTAAGCTGGTTATATTTAGATTTTGTAAGTGCCTTGATATGTTATATGCATTGTTTCCCTCATTATGTTTTTTTTTTTTTGTGGTTGAACAACAGAGTCAGAGGTGACCAAGGTTGTAGAAAATGTGGACATAGCCCAGTACATGTTCGTAGTCCGTGGAACTGATCAAGGAAGCTTCATCTCAGGAAAAAGTGTGCACAACCAAAGGTCAAAAGCTTCTTACTGTTTATCAGTACTGTTTACATAAACTACTGACCATAGACCCAATTTTTTTATATTTAATCATCAAAACTCAATTGTCTTTTTGAATGTGATTGTCTGTGTTTGTAGGATTGAGCGGCTGTGGCGTGATGTCAGGACATGTGTGACATCAAAGTACTACAATGCTCTCCACAACCTGGAAAATGATTGCCTTCTAGATCCATCCTACAGGGGTTAGTGTCATATCTAAGGATGACAAAAAAGTTTCAGGGTGTGCATGCTTGACATACTTAATGTGTGTGTGTATATATATGTATATATATATATATATATATATGTATGTATGTATAACTATATACATATAAACTTCTGATTTTATAAGGGCTAACCTTCCACAGTAATTAATGTTTTTCTGTCTTTCACAGAAGACCTTTTTTCAGTTCACATGACTTTCCTCCCCAAATTAAAGCCAGACCTGGAAGTTTTTGTGGAAGGCTGGAACAACCATCCACTGAGGACTGAGGGGAATCAAACTCCTGAGCAGCTTTGGCATGCTGGATTGGTATCTCACCCAGTTGACCATCCAGAGCATCTCGAGGTTGTTTCTTTTTATTGTCAAAACCTTCCTACACTAGTGGGATACATAGCCAACTTTACCTTGGAAAGTTTAATTTTCACTGATTTTACTAAAACCTAGAACTACATCTGGATCCTTAAGCATAAATTAGTATGATTTTGTTTTTCTTTGGTAATTATATTTTTAATTATAATTTCGTTATCATATCTATATTTTTTACATGACGATATATCCATTTTGCATTTACCACCATTATATGGTTTTGTCTAAATGTTTATACACTGTGGCATAATAAGCAGTTTTGGGTCTTTTTTTCTTTTTTTTGAAAACGTAAAGGATAAGACAATAAAGGTTCTCGATTATTCAGGTTACATTTTCTTAAAGTTTAATTATGGCATCTAGACTTAAAGTCATCTTTCTTTGGAGGAAAGATAAGTGATAGGAATAAAACCTATTTTTTTTTTAAAAATTTGAAAGTAATTCGTCCCTCCACTCCCCAGAAAGTAAAAAACAACAGGCCGTGCCTTGGGAATTTATGAACACAACTGTTTTATACGACCAAAATATTTTTTTCTTATTTGCATCTTATTGTTGTTGCTTTTTACAGCTATGGCGATAATTATTTCCCCCGAGTTATCTCTTTTGCATGAAATGTGTAGCATTTATTTATTTACAACTACACAGGGCTTGACTAATGAATATATATTTGCAATTGAAAGTGAGACCCTTCTTTTATGTTTTTCCAGGACATTCAAGAGCCAGACATTGACTGGGATGTTGCTGCAGACTTTGGAGAACATGTGGATGGTGCAATAGTGGTCCCTGAATTCCCTTGCCCATTCACTAATGAAGAAATGGCTGAATTGCAGTTGCTTCTTCATCAAAATGAAAACAACTGTACCAGAACAGAACTTTACCTGGTCTGTCGTGAATATGTTGCTGCTGCGTTGTCAGGCACTGACTGAACTTTTGCTGTAGTATTTTGATTAAACAGAAATAAACATTGCACACAGGTCATGTTTTCCTTTTGAATTAAAAACAGATCGAAAAGTTACACAAAATGTTTATTTATGCTATTGTGAATATAGGAATAATTTATGAGCATTATTTTATATATATATATAACTTTAGGAACTATCATATTGCCCTGCTTTGTTACTTGATCAACTTAACTAAATCTTACAATAAAATCAAACATGTCCATAGTAGCTATGAGAAAAAATAACAAAGGGATACATAATTTGAATGTAATTATGCTGTAAGACATGGCTTAAGTTTTGCCAAATTTGTATCAGGGTAAAAAAAAACAAGAAATACATTGGCTTCAATGCTTTTGACACTCTGTATATGTTAATACGACAAGAAACACAAACGTACCTTTGTTTCTTTTGGAAATGAATCGTCAGACAAGTAATTTTTAACATTTATTTTTCTTGAACAATAAAATATTATTTAGCAATCCAAACTGACAACGCAGTAAAAAAATATTTTTACATTCAAATTAAGTCAGTCGGTTGAACTAAGAAAAAGGGTAAAATTAAGTTACATTTACAAACTTGGGTAAAATAGTTTTTCACAAAATAACAGTTAAGTACTAACTAACATATACCCAAGTATTCACATCAATAACATGTTGTCTTGAGTTCAGTACCTGCTGAACTCGTACCCGCCACAAATTGCCTGAAGAATATTTTTTTCAAAGTCACTGTAAGTGACGTAGTGCTGCGTCGGGAATGTAATAGCAGCTGAACAGGCATTTACAGTGGGGTAACAAATGGTGTGTTGTCCATAGCGTGTGTCACAGTCATGCTCAAAAGTGATGTTGATTTTGAAGGCTTCCTTTTCACTTTGTATCAGCGGGATGTGGGCCTGTCCTGTGGCCCACTGCAAGAATCTTGGAACAGACAGCGGATTCTTTCCAGTTGTTCCTAGGCCAGCTAGAAGTGGACTTTCCTATGTAGAACTTCCTTCTGTGTGGCAGTCTTCTACACAATTCAAAGAAAAGTTAGTAATTAATTCTTTGGGCACACAAGCTTTTAAAATAATATTTACCATTATCTTCAAGTTCCTGCAGGAAATCTTGAAGGAAGTTTATGATTTTGATTTCTTTCTGCCGTCTAACTGAACCATCTTCACTGAACTCAGGAGAAAGAGCTCGCAAGAGGAAGTCTGCATCCACCTATGTTATGTAATAGGAAAATAATTCTTATATAAATACCAAAAGAGCTTTGAACATCAAAAGGTGAGGACATGGTAGAAAACATTTTAACAAGAATAATATTTAATATTTGCAAATTAAGAACAGCATTAAACTAGTCTGTTAATTTACCTGTATGGTTAAAACAAAGTCATGTTACTATTACTTTTTTCAGGTAGCCTGGGATAAAAAGTTGCTCACACATGTTTTGATGTTTTTGCAACATGTCATCCAGGCCATATAGTTTAAGCCCTTCACGGAGCTGGGTCAACATCGGAATGATGACGAAAGACACCTACCGCACAGGCAGTGCTACAGCCTTCAAAATAAGCGTATATAAAACTACTTCCAGGTAACCCGCGTGTCTGGAACGAAATAAACAAACGAAACTGGACACGGGCTATCCATTTGCTGCATTTTCGATTTAATGCGCAAATCGGAAAACGAAAAAAACGGTTTGTTTTTTGTTGGATCAATACACGGATTGCGTTCCTCTCTGCAAAAGTATACTTCTTCTTCTTGTCTGGTTTAATGGCGGATGGCACACAGCGTTGAGGTGCATTACTGCCATCTACTGGGCAAACGTAAACCTCCAGTGTACAAAATAGGCCAATCAGAAGAGAGCCAACGCAGCCCCTCTGTCTCCGCCCCCATGTGTCAAAAGTCAACTTTCACTCGCGCGTAGAAAGAGACTCCGCGAGCGCACTAGCAAAAATGTTGTGCGCGCGGTCACCGAAGTTCTGCTGGCACGCGAGCATAATTTTTGCTCTCGCAAGGACTTCTTCTGGTCGCGAGAAACACACTCTGGCTGGCGCCTTTTTCTCCTCGGGAGAGGAGCAGAAGCGCTCGCGAGGGTGTGCAATGTCCGCGAGAAATGTGTGATACGTTCGCGGAAACGTTTTATTTCTGTGTACACTTATGGAACATAAATAACGCCATATAAAACATATACAAAAATTAAAATCCACCCAGTGACACACGCACCATTACCTCAACTAAGTTGTCTTTCAGACACAAAGTGGTCTCCATCTTGTTGAAGTACTGGTTGTACCTGACTGTGCCCCTAATATACCATTACACTAATGACATTGCACAGGTGAAAGTGTTTTGTAGTTTTTGGTGGCTGGGTAGGAAGGTTATTTGATTGATGAAATGACGTAATTGATATCATGTAACTATATGATAAGCTTTCCATTTTTAAGAGGTATATGTTACATAGATTTCTGCACAATGAGAACTATCACATAAAGTTTGATCATTTTCATGAAGAATCTGGTATGGATTCTGGTGAGAAGCGCCTTTAGTCAAAGGACCTTCTCAATCACAGTAGTGCAACACGGTCCCTCAGAATATGACAGAAGGTTTTACACACGACCCGTTTGAAAACAACATCAGAAGCTAGCTCAGGACACAGAAAATGTTTACATGACATTTTGATAAGCATTTCCCCATGAGTATGCATTATGGCTTTTATATTATTTTAGGTTATGTGTATAACATTTATGTTTTCTGAATGCTAATTTGATTATCCGTCTGATTGTATTCCTATTTCATATAATTGTATGTCATATACATGTACACATGCTTATTTTTCACATATAAGGTAAACAATTTTGACATCTGTCAAAGGACAACAGATGACAAATAGCTGTTGGGCAAATTCTAGCTTATTGGTTGTAATGATTTAATGTGCAATGTCCAAGAGAAATTGAAGTTAGCTTATGAATGCAACAACAAAACACTTAATCACAGAGGATTTGTGATGCCAGTTCCTTTAGTTGCATGAATGCATATGTCTGTCTGATGTTCAGCATCAAAACAGAAATGATTAGTAAGACAAATATAAATGTTTGCAGTAAAATAAATTCTGATGATTGATTAATATGAGTGACGTTGATTTCTAGAAACACAATAATTTGTACAGATTAAATTCTTGTATATTTTAAATCAGTGACTCATCACATTAAAAAAAAAGGTGAAATAATTAGATTTCCTTCAATTCATGCCAGTTATTCCAGATCATCATCACAACTAACAGTGACAGAAACTAACCAGCATGCACCGCAATCCAGGCGATCTGCGCAGCGCCGCGTCCGCCTGCATATTCTCAAACATGCCTATTATCTGAGCAGCTTTCAGTTTGTTTGCAAAGGACTCTGGGCAGTTTCTAAAGAGGTGGTTTGTCTCTCCACAGAGATTGCACCGTCTCCCATTTCGACACTTCGCAAAGGTGTGTCCAATCTCTTTGTATTTGCCACAAAAGACTTTTTTGCAATTCTCTACCAGGTGACCCTCCTCGCCACACTTGCGGTAAAGTTTGACCGTCTGAACAACCATCAGTCATTTCTCAGGAGTGCATACCAGCTCTGACTGGTAGAGCTCAAGGGGCTATTAATCCCGTGGAACGGAGGCCGCTTCTGTATGACGCTCTTGTTAACCTCTGGTGTGGTTCACACCACACGCGGAGCGCCCCGGTCCTCCGGCCGTGCAACAATTGTTTTACCATCTGGTCTACTTTTTGCGAGAGCCGTCAATCCTGGCAGGACGTTACACTAAACCCCAATCCAAATTTGTTGTGGTTTGGGGCTTTCCTCTATTGGTTTTGTATTGTTGTTTTTTGTGCTTATGTTTCTGTCGGTTTGTGCTTCCAGAGTGGCTTGGGGCAGGAGGCGTGGCCTTCCCTACCTGATGGCCATGCACACCTGCAGCCCATCTTAATTTGTGAGCCTTGAAAGGCCTCTCCCTGGCTCATCCAATCTGCCAGGTTATTGTTCATCCCATTCCAACACCTCCTGGTTCTGGTGAAGCTCCTTCAGCCTAGCTCCCTGCCTCCGCCACCAGTCTGCTTCCTTTTGTTTGTTTTGTTGTTTCTGGGCGATTAAAACGTTCACTACTACCCCTCTGTCTGGCTCTGCTGTGGGATCTGTCCACACACCCTGTGACAAAATTCTTCCTTCCCTTAATTTGAAGTGGCAGTTTAAGTGGAAGTCTTTTCCGGCATTAATATTTTTAAAATTTTATCCTCCAAACCGAGGAGTCCAGAGTCCACCGTCGTGAGGCTAAACCGTGTCACGCTGAGAAACACTTTTCTTCATGTGGGTGTGCTCTGAAGAACAGATGTTTACATTTAAATGTAAGAAATTACTTTTTGTTTGAGCATGACCTTTTTAAAGCTATAAAACAGATGTTATGTATGTCCAATTGCTGGAAGCTCCGCTCTAATACTAGCGGACCGACGATTATTGATGATGTCATCGAATGAAAGTCACGTCTAAAATATTACACACTGTTTTTACATAACCCTTCGTTTGGAAAGTAAATGAAGGAGAAGCGCTAAGGGGAAGCGAGAAGGGAAGAATTTGGATTGGGGCTAAGACACACAAGAGAATCCAGTAAAATTTCCAGTTTTCAAAATATAACCAATTTTTCACAATAAAACACTGTTACTGACAAATGTGACTATTTTTGGATCTAAACAGACTATAGAGATGAAAGTACTGCATTCCTCGCTAATTCGCGAGAATTAGGGAGCGGAATACGTCAAAGTGTGTGTGGTTTGTGGCTGCATGTCTGCTGCTCTCTGTCTTTTATGTTTGTTTGTTAGTTTTAAGGTAAAAAAGCAAAACAGCATTAATTCAACCATCTACTCTAAGAAGCAACTTTATGAACAGGAACACAGGAGCTGCATTTCGTGATCTGATTTTTCCGGAGTTTTTACGA